>NEWO01000023.1:866673-904985 GCA_003013225.1 Phalaenopsis aphrodite | reverse complement strand
CAAGCCAACAGAGGAGTCAACATGCATGGCCACACGTGCGGAGTAAAATGTCTCCATGCGGCACGTGCAAGCAAAAGCAGGGCCAACATGCTTAGCACGAATCTCGAGGCGGAGACTTTGTTGCATCGGGGCGGGCTAAAGGAGGTCTTTAACAAGCCATAAGATTGGCCAAATGCAAGCTTTTTTTATTATTATATTTTAGTTTTATATGTATTTTATTTTATTTCGTTTTTTCATGGTGGGTGCGTGCGTGCGTGCTTCCAACTTTAGTATTAAGCCCTCTTCTCTTTATTGTAAATTGGTCAGCCTTGCACGCTCCATATGTCACATACCATATCCCCCTTTGTCTTCAAAGCTTCACTTTATCTTGCATTTTTCTTATATAATTGAAATGAATTGTGAACTATTTTTTGGTGGTAATAAAATAATTTTGAAGTGTCCAAAATGTCATTAGGTGATGATAAGTGGTTTATGTAAAAAGCATATTGAGAGGGAAGACGAGCATTAATCATCAATAAATGATAGGCGTCGAGTATTAGTTGTTGGAATGCATCGAGTAGTAACCGAAGCGGAATGTTAGAGATTAGGTAAAGTCAAGCAATGATGGTTAAATGAGTTGGATTCTAGTTTGATAGGTGATGTTGGGTGAAAAGAGATAGGTGTTAGATGTTGAGGTGTAATTGATATCAAATGTTTGTTTTTGGTAGGTATTTGATGATGGTTGTTGGTCTATTTGATCATCTTTTTCATAAGAGGAGAGGTTAAATGATTAGAAAGAGGGTCTGATTCGACCATTTGTGATATTTTGACCCTGAGGCATACATATGGAGTGCACATTAAGTTATGAGAACCTTTATCCGTACAAGAGAGACGGGCTAGTTCACTTACCATTCAGATTGGCTCACGTCAACTTAGAATCTGATTCTATATTATTATCAACCTTGTTCACGTACGTTAAGCTAAGGATAACCCAGATATGTCATAAAAACTCGAGATCTTGTTCAAAATAATTTCATTTATACAATGAACAAATTTGATTGGTCAAACCAGACTCCTAAGACAACATATTCCAAGATCATAGCTTCGAGCCATACTTAATCTATTAAACTTATCATGTCATAACTTTAAGATTGTGATTTTTAAAATTTATAGGTGGATCTAATAAGGTTTTCCTTCTAAGCATGAAAGTATGTTTAAATATTCCATTGTTTCTTTAAAGTTAAGTTTTACTAGAATTTTTTTATTTGTATTTTATTTAATTATAGGGTGGTATCTTAGTGATATGATATCCTTAAATAAATGTTTTTTAAGCCCATTCCCTTAATTATGATGATGTCATATGTCATCACTCTAAATAATTCCCTATTTAGTTATATGTTTTAATTATTAGGGAATTAATAAATTGAGTTAAAAGCTATTGGTGCTCGTCTAGTTTGCTTGACAAACAAATCAAATAAGAGTTACTCAACAAGCCATACCTGATATGTTTATGAACAACGACCTTTTTTGAGAATCTTATTTAAAACAGAAACAACAAGACATTTAATAATTGACAAGTCATCGGGTTTGGTTCTTAGGATTCAACATTAATCAATTTTTCAATCGATTAGCACCCAACAAATATAAAGAAAACATGCCAAATCAGCGTCCACTTGGCCTCCCCAAACAATTCATCTGCAATATTTGCATCATAAGGAATGGACTTCATCTGTCGTATAAGCAGCAATAAGATGTAGCACACTTTGCTGCCTCTTCCCATTATTGCCTATAAATATGGGCCAAATGGAGAGTTCGGAGCAGTGGTGAAGTGGCTTGCCGCTCCACATTTTTTTTGTGCTTGACAAAACTACATTTTGCTAGTTTTTTAAAAAAGATGAGGTAGAAAGCTGCGTTTTGCAATCTATCTTGATTAAATGTGGAGGCTACTAGAAAGCTTTAGTCCAACTTCTTAAAAAAAAATATATAATAACCACCAAAATTTTTTGAATACTCGCTTCTTCAAACAGTTGCAACTGCCCAAACAAGCCAAATCTACTAGTAGGGGACCGATCAAATTTGAGACTACTTCTTCTATCATTCTCAGAGATTTCTTCATTTCTTATAAATCAAATCTCTCAAAGCCTCATCACACCCGTGAGTTGTGAAGTATGCTAATTTTTCTAGAATTTGATTTAAGAAAACTATTTTTTTAAAGAAAGGAATAGCCTTCTAGAAAAAAAAAATAGCATTAATGTGAGTTGAATTTAAATAATGAATTGAAAAAAAAAACAACATTTTGCAAAACAAAAGCATTTAAACTATATTTCTTTTTATTAAAAATTATTAACTAACAAGTGTATCATCATAACATTCCTAAATAATTTTGGCTATCAAGTGGCCAATATATAAATGAAAATATGACACTTATTAGGATACAATGAAGAAAAAATGATTCATGTTTCCGACCCCATTTAGCAGGATAAAAGCTTAGTGGCCAATGTATACATAACAAAAATATATGTGATAATTCTGCCTTTAAGGCCTTACACGTTGCCATAGGGGAGAAACCATATATTTTGTACACGAGGGTCCATAGCATGGTACTTGAAAGCCTTTAAAGCTTCCACACAACTCTGAAGACTAATGGGGCCAAAACTCACACTCAATGAAAGAAGACCTCCTCACAAACTAAATCAGCTTTAAAAAAAGCTTCTTCCCCCTAAGAAGCTCTTCCTCCAGTAGTTTTCCTTTCACTGTGCAGAGAGGGGGAGAGAGAGAGAGAGGGTTACTTACTTCTTCCAATGGCTTTAGTTTCTGAAGAAATCTCTTATTTTGTATCTTTGTCAGCGAAGACTTATTGGGCTCTGCAATTGCTTTTCATTGATAGGATTTCTCATATCATTTTAGTTTATTTTAGTTGCTTGAGTTTTGGTGCTCAGTCTGTCTGACAGAATGCAACAATGGCTCCTCCACAGAAGACTCCTTTGCTTTTGCTTTGATTTGATCTCATCATGGCCCCACTCTACCCCTTACATATATATATATATATATATATATATATATATATAGAGAGAGAGAGAGAGATATATATATATATATAGTAGCATTAGAGAGACATTTGTTACTTTATTTGAATGAATTTAATCTCAAATGCATCAGATTTTATATGCAAGATTTAAAATTCCTGACATCTTCCTTATAATTCTAATTAGAAGTGTCAAATTAGGTTTGTATGTAGGGCTGTAAACGAGCCGAGACTTAGCGAGCTCGTGTTCATCTCGAATCTGGCTCGTTAAACTTAAATTACAAAAATTTGATGTAAAGCGTGAGATTCGAACCTGGATCAAATATATACAAAAGAAGACACTAACCACATTGACATATGAGGTGTTATGATTTAAATTTAGACATAAATATATATAATATATTATTATATAAATAATATATGTAATATACTGTTATATAAAAACTTATATTTTTTTATTTCGAGCTAAAACGAGCCGAACATGAGCGAACAAAGAGTTGTTCGTGTTCGGCTCATTTATAATTCGAGCTTTAAAAATTTGTTGGTGTTCAGCTCGTATACTTAACGAACGAGCCGAACACGAGCTACTTAACGAGTTGAACACGAGCTCTTCGCGAACAATTTGTAGGTTGGGTTTGAGTCTGATCTGAATTGACAGGATTCAAAATTGCTAGTGTCGAATTTTAAATGAGTGAGAAATTCAAACTAGAGCACCACCTACCCACTAGCCATTAACTCAAACTCGAACCGTATAACTCCCTTGATATATGAAATAACAAATATTCAGATCAATTTCGAGTCAATCTACGATCAATTCCTTGTAGGCTGGTTGATTTTGAATTAATTTAGGTTCGATGGGTCATTTTCGATTCATTTTAGGGTTGGCGGGTTAGCCTAAACCCAACCCAAAAAATTAAAAAGTCAATTCGGGTCAACCCGAAATTGAATTTTTCGAGTCTGACTTGAATTGAGCTGACACCCCTAACTCTCAACCAACAATTTTAGATGACTTCTATTATTAAAATGTATTTACATTCAACTCAATATAATTAAATAGAAATTTTTTTAAATGATTATTATTTATTTTTTTTTGCCAAATTTAATTTTCTTTATTGATATTATTTTTTTTATATTGAATTTTATTTCAAAATTAAAATCAAATACGGCCCGGAATTGCTTGAATTTAATTCCATTTAATTTGAAATTTGCATTTATTGGCTGGTCGTTTGATCATTCATTCCTCCCATATTCCTGCCATCTACGGCATTGAGGGAATGCCAGCGTCCGTTTGTTGAAGGGCATTAATAACGTTTACTTTTATTAAATTGTGAGGACCGGTTTTTTTATTAGGCCGGTTCAATATAAGGGTGGCCCACCTGGCATTAGTAAATTTTCGGTGGATTAAAATGCTTAAACAAAACTGCTTTCATGCTGCATGTAACTTTATGTCCACTTCTATAAACTATTATCACCGACATATCAAATGTAAATAAATATAAATATGCATTTTATTTTAAAAAAAATTAATTTTTATGTTCTGTGTCCGAGGTTCTGAACGGTAGAGTAATAAATTATTGTCTTAGTGTTGCATAAAAATCAAGCACATACTTTGGTAGTTAAAGTAAGCAAGCGGGTGGAGACATCTCAATTTTTAGTTGGAAGATTATGGGAAGCAGAAAAAATGGGGTCTATCTCAATTGAAATAATTTACTATGAATACAGATTACACTTGTCCTCTCTTCTCCTGAATTAGAAAAGATAAAGCAAGAAAGTTGATCGTTGTAAAGATAGAACGATAGTTCATTTATCATAGCTGGAGTATGACTATAATGAATACAGTTCTCGGTGATAACACACTGCAAGTATAGAGATGGTAGTTTCTCGGGAATGTTGTAGATGGTTGTAGCGTCAACTTGTTGTATATGTTATAGTTGAAAGTCATGATTGTTTCATAAACATTGGTTGACCACAAAGCCCATAGTAAGAAGTTGAGGAACAGTGAGACACGTAAATAGTAGTTGGTCATGTAGGTTGTTGTAGTGAGTTGCTATGACATTCATAGACAAGCCACAAAAGCAAGAGACGGGAGCTGCACATACTGTAGACCAGATAAATCATACTTGATCACATAGGTCGTAGCAGTGAGCTTTGTGATGATGTCTGTAGGCCGCAGTTTGTGACACATATTATAGTGATTAGCTGTGATGACGTCCATAGGCCACAGAGACTAGAGTTGGGAGTTGCAAGAGTTGTGAATCACGTAGGCCGTAGTAATAAAATGTGTTGCATTTGTCTCATTGAGGCACTTGAACTAACTATATGTAAAATTTAGAATTCGTTTGACCTTCAATTGGACACCATAAGCTTCAAAAAATGGCTTAATGACTTGATATGAGCTTGAGTCGACTCAAATTGAATCAACTTTGATGTCATTATGTTTGTCTCGTCGAGTTTGTTAAATTGACTGTAAGTTTGTTGAAATTTGAGTTCTGGATGGTTTATAATGTGAGGTTGAAAGTTTTATTCTCAAAAGATTCTCCAAGATCTGTGTTGATCGCCCTGAGATTTTTGTCAAATGACAAAATTTGTTGATGGTTTATCAAGACATCTATTTACTAGGTATTTGATTATAATATTTAATTATACCAATAAAATATTTAATGCATAAAAATATTATATGTTTTAATATATTTGTAGATAATAAAAAGCACGTTTATTAAATGATGATGAGACCAACATACCTAATCAAATAAATAACTGTGCGGACCTGATATGTTCCGAGCATTATTGTAAAAGACAATTGTGCGGGTCCAACCCAACCTGCCTATCATTAGGGCTGTCAAAACGGTTCTTTGTTCGTGAACAGCTCGTGTTTGGCTGGTTGGCTAAGTTAACGAGCCGAACAAGAACAAAGATTTGTTCGTTCGTGTTCGGCTCATGTTGGCTCAAAATACTATTCATCATTATGTATGTACTAATCGCCTCTCTCGATCGAGAAAAAATTCTTTATTCCCCTCCCTTCCTACACAGACGATGGCAGTAAAGGAGTCCGACAATTCTCACAGGATGGTCGGCGGCTAGAGTACGAAACTAAGCTCTGATACCATTTTGAATTTTTGAATAATGTGGAATAAAGTGGAATACTTTGGAACCACTTTCATTGATATGAACGGTAATATAAATAACCCTTACAAGAATCCTATAATAGGAAAAATAATTTTAAAAAAAATGATATGAAAGAAAAGATATATTACTTGATATTTCCAATAATTAATTCATATTAATTATTAGGAGATAATAAGAAACATTATAAATTAGGAAAATAAATAATTCATAATATATGAAAAGAAAATATCTCCTTATATTAAGAAAAAAAATTATTATTCATAACTAGGAATAAAATATTTCTTATTATAAGTCTTAACAGTAAAAATAATAAATCTTGTAATTTAAATTAGATATTTCAACACAAATGATGATGAAATTAATTCGAGTAACATCCCACTTAATTACTTACTAAACAGTACACTGTTACATTAGTACCCTACTAAAACAATTATTTTATTATTAAATTAAACAACTAGCTTTCATTAACTAAAAACCTATAATTAATTAATCATATACTAGTAAATAAATTTATGCGCATTTGATGACATTAAAGACAGTAATTCATAATGATTTAAATTCTCTTACATCGAAATCAACATTAACTAACATTCTAATTAATCATTAATCGATTATAATTACGTTTGAATTAACCATCTCCATGATTTCCAATTTTAATTATTTATATTTTTATCTCAGGTGTGGGTAGGGGTGTAAACGAGCCGAACACGAGCGTCGTTTATATTTCGAGCTCAAAAAGTGTGTTCGTGTTCGGTTCGTTTGCTTAACGAGCCGCTATTCATATAACCATAAGACAATAATGGTTTGAGCAAGATTTAAAAACTATTATTTTATATTGAAACATCATTTGAATCTAATTTAATAATTTTTATGATATTTTCTTAATCAATATTTTAGTTGGTTATAAATCTTTGTAGCCTTGTAGTCAATTAAATTGTTTTTAAAATACTACTTAATATATATATAAACTTAGGGTCCGTTTGGGGCAGCTTATAAGTGTGGGCGGCGTTTTGAAAATGCCGTTGTATCGTTTGGTTTGCGCGTTCGTCAGCTTATTTGAACTTGGTTTTGGTTTTTCCCCTTAACGGCGGCTTGTGGTTGGCCCCTTGCGGCGGGCTGGGGGCCGGGTTTTCGGGTTAGGCGGTTTTTCTTGAACGCACAAGCTGCCCCAAACGGACCCTTAATGAGTAGTATTTCGAACCAAAACGAGCCGAACACGAACGAACACATCTTAGTTCGTGTTCGGCTCGTTAACTTCTTGAACGAAATTAACAAGCAGAGCATAAACTTCTTAACGAGTCGAACACGAGCTGTTCACGAACAACGAGACTTTTTGACAGCTCTAGGTGTGGGGAGTGCAGAAATTTAGAGAGAGAGAGAGAGAGAGAGAGAGAGAGAGAGAGAGAGGACAAGGAGGAAGAAAAGAGATCGGAATTAACGGCTTTATGGAATCCGATGGGATAAATTTCCTTCTGATAATAATAATGTCTTCTCAGCCCCATGCCTCGGCCTCTCATTACAGCTGTGGTAGGCCTCTTTTGACTTGGGCGAAAACGAAAGCCATGATGGGGATGAGGACATCATCCCCCACGGGATGCTTCTTTCTCTCACTTCATTGTAGAGAGGGAAAAAGTGATTCTTGCAGAGAGGCCATTAAAGATAGAAGTGCAGACAGCTGCTCTGTTTGCTTTTGCTTTTCAAAGGTCAGCCACACAAATTGCATACAATCTATACCGCAACCCTTTGACATCTACCAATGTCTTCTCTCTCCCTCTCTCTCTCCCCTCTCACTATTCTTTATATTTGTATTAAAACTTTGGGCTTTATGGTTTAAACAATTCAGAGGCTTGGCTTGGAAATAGTTGGGAATTTAGGGTGTTTAAATCATGATGATGCATTCATTATGATAATATATGGAGGAATCGTATATAATCTCAATTTTAAGATGGTTGTTGACTTGATTAGCATTTCCGTAGGATTTTATGTTTCATGAATCATCTCCAACCATAGAGTTTCATCATCAATAAACCATTTGATGTGATGATGTCGTAGTTGTATGTGTTTTTGTTATTGCACGAAAAAACTAGATTCTTTGCTAAATGAGATGCATCTGACTATCACTCAAGAGAGTGTCTTTGGCTTGCTTTTCCTAATTCATGTTATGCAGATCATCCCCTTGACCTCTTATGATACTTCAATATACTCAGTTTTGGTGGTAGATAACAAGATACTCTTATGCAATTTGGACATTCAACTAAATGTCATTCCTCCAAGTGTGTACCCATAATCCAATGTGCTACTCTAAATTTCTTTCCAAATTTGCATCTGAATAGCCCTGCAAAAGTAATTCGTTTCTATTAAAATAAAGGGTTTTGCTTGAAGTATCTTTCAAGTATCTTAAGATCCACTTTATAGTATTCCATGGGTTATACATAAATATACTCATGACTCAAGATGTTTGAGCTATGCCTGATATAGTACACAACATAGTGTACATCAAATTGTCGATTGCAAACGTACGTGTACGGTACGTTGTTTATGTGCTCTTATTTTTCATCAGAATTTGGCGACCGCTCACCTGAAATGACGATCCAAGTGCGACTCTCTTGGTTTTGTATTTCGAGCATCAAATCGATTTAGAACCTAATTGATATACTTTTCTTTGGACTTCTCTTTGGATCTATCCCAAGTATTTGTTTTGTTGTTCCGATCTTTCACTTCAAACTTCTTTGGTAGTTGATTTTTTTAATTTATTGATCTATCTTATACTTGCTCCTGCAACTAGCATGTCATCAACATAAAGTAACAAAATAACGAAGGATTTGTCAAACCTCTTGACGTAGCAACATATCCATCTCACATCTAGTAACTCATGTTACACATGAAATCTTCAATTTTTTTTATAACATTAACTTGGTGCTTGTTTCAGCCCATACAAGTACTTTAGAAGGGGGCACACTAAATTTTCTTTTTCTGGAACAACAAACCATTAATGCTAGATCTTCATGAAAAATTTCAGTCTTCACATATAGATGTTTCAGATGTAAGTCTTCAACCATAATAACACTTAAGATTATCCTGATGGTAATCATCTTTACCACTAATAAAAATACATCTTTGTAGCCAATTTCTCATAGCCATTAAAATCCTTTAACTACCAAACTAGCCTTATTTCTTTTGCTCCCATTAGACTCTTCCTTTGCTCGATATATACACCCAATGGCCTTTGTGTGATAGTTCTAGCGTTAAAGGTTTGCTCTCCTCAAGAGAGTTCATCTCCTCTTTCATGGATTCCTCTCAATTGATTGAATCTCTAGCTTGCAATGCTTCCAAGTAGTTTTATGAATCTCTATTATATGTCAATAGTAAATAATATGAAAATTGCGAGTATCGTTGTGTGGGTTTAGGCTATCTGAGACCTTCTCAGTGATGGATTAAATGGCTTTAGGGTCCCTTATAAAGGTTCTTTTGTATTAATGCTAGGATTTTTTTGGATTGAATCATAAAAGATGAATTATACATGTTTTTTCTCATACTTTTTAATTATGTTATATCCTTAAATAATAATTATTTAAGTGATTAGTCGATTGTACTTGGCCGATCGATCGAACTGAAGTGAGTGATCGAACCAGTGTGCTCAATCGAACCCAAAAGAGTGGGTGATTGACTCGGAACAACCCGTCGATCTCATTTTTATGAGACCTATCTCTTTCTCTTGAATCTAGGATCTAGCCTTAGAATTTTCCTAATGCTCTCCTATAGGACTATTGTTGAGACCCACTCAATTTAGAAATTGAATCATTTCTTAACTCCTTGTAGTCTTATATGCTTGGTTTTAAATCTTTAGTATTTGGCTGATTTGATTAAAATCAACATATTAAAACTCAATTAGAGTTCCTATAGGTTTAAAAGGCCTTAGGAAAACCCTCCAAGTTTAGGGGTTTAGGTCTGATACTGTTGCACTTTCACTCGCCTTCCCTTCACTCTCCTTCACTTCACTCACTCTCACGCACTTTTAGATAACTCATTTCTTAACTTTTAGGGAGTTCACTTTAATTATGATGCACTCTTTAAGAAAAGAAAGGTAGCTATCTATTCAATAATTAAAACCATTAAATTTTTTTTATTTTCTTCTAAAAAAATATTAAATCATTAAATCAAAATTAGCATAAAAGAAAAATCTTTCAAAAATATATAAATACAATCTTTAAAATTTTCAAGATAATATTTAATTAATCCACAAAAGATAAGAGATAAAAAATGTATAATAATACAAACAATTAAAATTTCACACGCATATACACCCTTCACTTAATAAATATCCCCAAATTTACACCTAATCCTTTGAGATGATTCTTGGTCATTCTCTTTATACCTATAACCCATTTAGTGGACTCATCATGTTGGAATTAAATTTATATTCATTTGAACCCAAATCTGAATCAAATTGAATCCATTTTGACACTTAGTTTGAAGTCACCTTCAAACTACCATTTCTAAATAAATTCAATACCTTTTTTAGCCCCTCTTTCTATGATATCTTGAAATTGATTCGCCCCATTTGTGAGTGTAATTTCAATTGATCTATAAGCCAAATCTAAACTGAAATGGAACTATACTTGAACTTGACATTGAACCAAACTCAAGTTTATTTTAAAACATTCATTAAATTGATTTTGGCTCTTCATTGAACCAATCCTCTTGATGATTCAATTGAGCCAAGTCAACTACACCAAGCTATATTCATATGAGCTTAATCAATGTCCATGTGAGTCCATACAAGCCAAATCTAGATGCATCACTTTGTTGAGCTAGCCTTTGCCTTTAACCACCTTCCCCACATGGCGTCTTCCTATTGGCTCTCCTCAAAACCTCCTCAATTGATTACCCTAACCAACCTAACAGAAAGGAGGAGTGGCCACATGTGTCAACCCATGGCCATGGCCATTGGGCCAAGTTTGCCTTAACTGAAAATCCATCATGGCACGTCTTCATTGGAAGCTCCATCCACTTGGCTCACCTCTATTGGTTCTCCTCGATTGACTCAATACCACTTCAGTAATTCGTGGCAAAAGCAAATAGGTCAATGGGAGCAACACCTAGAAGACTCTATAAATGAAGCTCATTTTCGGGCTAAGAGAGAAGTAATCCTCCCCTTGGCAAAGCACTGTCAAACTCATTCTAACAACTTCTTAGAGCTCCATCATCCTTTTTGCATCAATTCCACTATTCCAAGACCAAAATTCCACAATTAGAGCACTAAATTGAACCAATACATTTCAAATTACCACTGCTCTTAGCTTGATTCTTAAATTCAATACTTTTATCACCTTCCTCGAGTGGAGAAATTAGTTCTCCAATCAATTTTTACTCACTGTGAAGCTCTCCAGGCCACTGTTTGATCAAGTAGTGGATGATCTCGATCGAATTCGTATACAAAGATAATTTACTTTGCAATTATCATTTAGAACATACTTATTGGATCATTACGAAGCTAATAGATGGTTTGATTGAGGAGATCCCCACCGATTGAGGTACATTTTAATTTTTTTTAATTCACTTTGGTATCGGACCTTTGTGAAACAAACATGCATGCTAGACGATCTTAGTCATTGGATAAGTAAGACTTGGTGTGATGAACGTGTAAAGCTTTAATTTTTTTAAATTCCTTGAGAAACAAAGAAGATAAAGCAGTTTTTCTATTGACATTGCTCGGTTCTTAGCCCTTCAGAGACGATGAACTGATGCAGTCCTTTTTTATTTAAAGAAATGAACGACTCAGATTAATGCAGAATGGTGCAACTCTGCTCGAGTCGCTCACAAGATCGAGGAGGCGGAGCTGATGTAAAGTTTGACGCAGCCAAGACAATGACAGAGCAGGGCACGCCTAAAAGGGATGCTGACGAGGTAGCTAACACGGCGAGCCTTCAAATAATAAACTATTTAATTATTTTTAATTAATAAAACCCCTTTAATTCAACAGAACTTTAAAAAATCACAGGGAATTTAAAAAAAAAAATCAGTTGTGAGCACAATAAACATGTTTACCAGAAGAGTAGAAGAGCACGTGTCTAGAGCTCATGTGTATGAGCTGGAGATATCTCACTGAGGTACTCTACAATTAGAAGTAGAGAGGAGAATCATAAGATTTGAAAAATACAAATGGTTTTGATTGAGTTAATTGAATGATCCACATTCATTAGTATGATACTAGCACCGAGAAAATATTCACCATTGAAGAGTAGCAAAAATGAAAAGAGATTTAGTTGAGAGAGACAATAGGTAAGCAACAAGATTCTAGGTCTATTGATATATTAAGATCAGACACTAGAAAAATCTTTATTGCCTACAAAAAGAACTTAAAAAAAAAATTATAATGTGTCTTCATCTTGGTATCTATAAAGGCGATACTCCTCAATTTGGTCAAATCAATATAATTTTTGAACAAGAAGAATGAGATAAATTTACTCAAGGTTGACATCCCTACTAAATTAAATGAGTTTACCAATTAAAGTGCTTAGTTCTGTCAAAATCCAACTTGTTATATGAGGTTAGTCATAGCTTTTTAAAATTTAATTCAGCTTTTCTCAAGGCTTACAAGCTTGATATGTCTATGTTGAGTTTCTTCAAGCACTCAATTCTTATGGATTCAGGTTTCCCACACAAAAACTTCAATTTTACACGCATTGCAGTACTCAATTCTTATATATCTACTTGATTCACTGACAATTTCAAATTCAACAGTATAGTGACATTTTTTTATGATATTAAAAATTTAAGCGGTAAATATACGAAGGTTGAGATGTTGGAGACGTAATTATCAGATCTTGGTAAAAAGAAAAAGTTAAATATAACTGGATAAATGTATTCCTCTTAATAGCAAAACATCATTAGATCTTAGTATCCTACTTACCTGACATAAAATTGTTGACCATCATTCCTACAAAAATGAACCTCATTTCACAACTACTATTACTTGTATTGTATCACTTCAACTCATAAATTATTTACTTGTATATTATCACTCCAAATGATAAGTCATTGAGTCACAAAACTAAATAATAAAAGAAGCATTTACATAGATATCACCCAATTTTTTTTATGTAAATATGAAAGTTGAGGAATATATTAGAATTTATAGTTGATAGAATAATTGCTATTTTATTAATTTATACTTGCCCACACATTTCTTTAATATGCAAAACCGGAGAATCCTAGGTTGTCATGTGTAAACTGCAAGCCTCTTCATCTGAGCAGCGGTTCAGAAATAGCCAACAGATGCTCATTAAAGCAGCAAAAAAAGTCGTATTTTAAGAAGAAGAAAGATATTTTAATTTTTTTGATTCTCCCCCGTGGCTGGTCAGTGTCAGCGGCTGGACCAAGGATCGAGCAGAAGTTGCAGTAATCCTCCGTTCTCTCTCATCTTCTGTCATTATAGCCTTCAGATTCTCAAGTTTTCAACCAATCTTCTGGTTCAGTCGCTTCATACGCATCTATGTTCTCGCATTTTCCCTCTCTTCTGAGTCAACGCAAACAAAAATAGTTTTTGACGAAGTTTCCTCATCAACATTTAACTTTCTCCTTCTCTCTCACATTACAAGCATTCACCTTGGCTTGCTTTCTTCTTCTTCCTGTCTGAAGATCATTAAGTTGGTTAGTTTTCTCTTTTTTTGGCTTTTCTTTTATATATTCTTCTTCCTCTTCTTATTGTTTGCAACAGTTTAGTTTTTCTCTTCTTTTTTTTTGACTAGTATTGGCATATGATGGTTAAAAACGAGTTCTTTGCTCTGATTTTACCATAAAAAAGTGATTTTTGATAATCTTGAAGGGTAATCTTCTGCATTTAGCTTGTTTCACAGTTTCATATCAGGCCAGCCTATTTCTTGTTGATGAAGGGAATTATTGTAGCTTCTGCTTCTTTTATGTTTAGGATCACGATGATTATTTCTGTGGATTTCTGCTCTGTTTTTTTTTTTTTGCATGATATTAGGGAACCGTGAGGATTTAGAAAGTATTGAGTTTTACAGCTATATTTGTTCCCCAACGCCACTTTTTTAAAATGGAGGTTGAAAAATTTGCTTCTGTAAATTTTCTTTTATACATGTAGAATATTTCTCTTTTTTTCTTTGGGTCGCAGAGTCCTCTTTTGGTGGAGTTTTATTCCCTTTTGCTGTTTCTGGTTGTCTTATTTCATTGTCGTCTGTGCTGTGCATGTTCCTCCTAGATGCCTAAGGAATGCTTGTAATTTTTGTTTTGAAGCCGTCTTCTCTTCTATTATTTTAACAAATTTCTCTGTCATAACACTTTGCTGTTTTTAAATCAATAGACTACGAAAGAAATCGTTAGCTTCACCCATCAATGCGTCAACAGATAAAAGATGTTGCTTTTAGGAAATTGTGTGTTTTTATTCTCCTAATAGGCGCAGAAATGATTTCTTGTTGCTTACAGATGGCAAAGGATGCTTTGGTAGTTCATGGGAGGACGAAGAAGAGAAAGGCATCCGAAGAAGCTCATGCAAGCCCCACTTTCTCCTTGGATGAATTGAGTCAAGACTTACTTGAGAGAGTCCTTTCATGGCTTCCGGCCTCAAGCTTTCTCCGGCTGCGTTCAGTGTGCAAAAGATGGAGCTCTGTTTCCACCTCTCCAACTTTTCAAATCGCCTGCTCCCAGATCTCATTCAGAGATCCATGGTTTCTTATGATTGATCATGAACTCAACCAATCTGTAATTTTTGATACCAGTGAAGGGAATTGGAAGAATCTCATTCGCCCTGCTGGATTCAGCCAAGCCAAGCAAATCGCCATTGCATCCTGTGACGGTCTGGTCTGCTTCCGCGACAACTCCGGCGGCGGCTTAGAGGTTTGCAATCCGGTCACCGGAGCCCGTCGCGAGCTCCCTCTACCTGAATTTACCCAGCCTCTTCATGCCATTTCCATGAGCTCCTTCCACAAACACTCATCTTTCTCCTCCTACAGAATTGTATTAGTTTATGGTGAATTTCCAAACCTCTCTTTCAGACTGTTCAATTCAGAAAAAAACCAGTGGGAGGATGAGGTGATCCTAACACATAAGGCAGGGGATTCCTCCGACACCGATATCTCTGGCGGCCAAACTGTCTACTTTCTCAGCAAATCCGGGGAGGTGGTGGCTACAAACATGCTCAGAAGCCCATCCAAAGAGTTCTCATCAGTATCTTCAATTGAAAATGGTGAAGAGATAGTTTATTTTCTCAGTCACTCTGGAACAGTGATGGCTTGCAACCTCAGCAAGAGAAATTTCTACGAGCATCCAAGGCTGCTACCCATATACTGTGAGTACTCCATTGATGTGGTTGTCTGCAAGGGCGAGATGATGGTCGTCGTTCTGTCAGAATTCCTCGAGACAGCGAGTCTTCGAGTGTGGAGATTCTGCAAGAGAAGCAAGTCGTGGAGGCAGGTTGCGGCGATGCCGCCGTCGATATCTCACGAGCTCTACGGTAAGAAGGCTGACATAAACTGTGATGGATGTGGGGATATGATCTTTGTATGTTTGAATTCTGCAGATTTCAGCAGCTGTGTGGTCTGTAACGTTGTGGAGAATGTTTGGATGGAGCTGCCAAAGTGTGTTGTGAATGGGGAGGATAAGGAATTTGTGTCTGCCTTCTCTTTTGAGCCAAGAGTTGAGGCTTGTGTTTGAGTCTTATGTGTATTGAATTCTGTCATTTTGATTGCTTGTGTTTGATTCAATGCTGATGCAAGTTTTTTTGCTTGTTTTGCGCACATTTTGATTGGTATCTTAGTAAATGTTGTGCTGATGGCAAATGTCTTGTTTGCAATGCTGCTAAGAATTGACTTAGTTTAGGGATGATGAATGCAATATTAGTTTAGGGATGATGAATGCAATATTAGGTTGTGATGGAGTTAAATATAACAAATAGAATGAGTACTTGGAGAAACAATTAGAAATCATTTAATATAAAATATAATGTATTATTTTAAAATATTTTTAATAATTTAAATATAATTATTGAAATTTAATATAATTGGAATATATTTTATATTAATATTTTTGTAAACAAGCCGGCTCACGAGCTAATTGTCATAACCCGACCTGGTAATACCTATATACGAAAATGAGTTACAGTAAGTCGAATATGTAGCATAATATTTAGCCCAAGATCTATTAGGAAGGGATTATTTTATATTCTATTTTTCATTACAAAGAGTTATTAAGTCATCAATGATAGTATGAAATAAAGCTAAAGTTCATCGTCATAACATGTTCATTACATTCATCAAAGTTGTTTACATCCAAAATATTTATATAAATTGATCATGATTTTCTAATAGTTCTAAGAAAACATACATATTCACAAGACAGCAAATACATATATATATAAAATATTTCTATCAGCAAGTATTATCAACTCATGCTACTAGAGCCTTACCTTTTTATGAGAACATGTAATCGCAATAAGAGTAGGGCTTTTAACGATCGGATTTCGAACTGAGCTAGGATCGGTTCAAAATCACGTCAAAAAAAATTCGATCTAAAATATTGGTTCATATCTCAACTTGTTTATTTCAATCAGAGCCAAAATCTAAATCTATTTTCAAGCCATTAACAATCTTTGATCTAAATTCGTTAAGCTCTTATCCTTAACACTAGGGATGCTAACGATCATGTTTCGAGCTGAGTTGGGATTGACTCAAAATAAGCTTTAAAAATTCAACCCAAAATTTTGGCTCGTAACTCAGCTCATTTCTTTTGATCCAAGCCAGAATTTGAATCAATTTTCTAGCGATTAACGATTTTTAAGCTAAATTTGCAACTCTTAATAAGAGTAAACAACCACAACTTAGTATGTTATATGAAACCTACAGTTGAAATCAATGAAAAAAAAATAGTCAATATGTGTGATTACATTATACGCATATCATGTATATTAAAGAAGTCTATAGATTATTAAACTTGTGTATGTATATTATAAGACATGCTGTTGAGGAATTAGGGCAAAGAACAATCGACACCATTTAAGAAGAAAACACAAAGATTTAACGAGGTTCGGCAATAAGATTATGTCCTCGAGAGCAGAGCTGCATTCACCTTTTGATTTCACGAAAAAGAGTACAAAATCCCTTCTAGGGTTACCCTAGAGCATATGTAGTTATAACCCTGTGGTACAACATGTAATTACAAAATTACCCATATACCGTACCACTGGTGCGTTTCCCCCGCACACCCAACCCACATAACAAAACTCCCCCTAATTGGACTGATACTTCCGCTCCAATCCACTCGCTCACTTCGTTCTGTTCCACTTCGACATTTGTCCCATCTGGTACATGAGTCGTAACTAACACATGCAATCACGACATGATATCAAATCACAATAGTGGTAGTATTTATATTTCATATCATCAAACACAACAATCATCACAAATGTACAATGCTGGTTAGGTGATCCATTTAATCATATGTGGTGTTTTTCTTGTACTAAATTTAGTAAAATATGTACAATATCAAATCATATATTGTCAACAAAAACTTTTAAAACAGTCAATGAGGTGAGCTCGTCGGCAATCATGTAATATCATGTTCACCTCTTATAACTCTCAAACTGTATCTGAGTTTACACCACAAACTCATTTAATCACCACCAGCCTGTCGACACTCATGTTGTATCATACTCACCCCTTATAAATCTCAAACTGTATCAAGTTTACATCACAAACTCATTTAAAGGAAAACCCGTCAGCCCACCCTCTTGTGTAGTATATCATATCTTTACAAACCTTAAGCATAATAGCCAACATTTATTGTGTAGACACATTTCTTAATGTCATAACATATTCAAGCACTTATAAGATACTCAACATGACAATGTATATGTAAAACATGCACGTAACATAAAATTAGAAAAATCTACAACATGAAACAATATGCAACAATTAAAATAGAAATTTGTATATTAAGCATGTATATAGCGAACAATGTGTCAGTATTTCATAATATATCTAATTTTAATTACATTTTTAATAATTTTTATATAACTCAAATTAGGACATTTTTCTCAAATAAAATAAATAATCAATGAAAATTTGATTTCTTATGCTAAAAGTGCATAATAACATGAACAATAACATATTAAAAGTTATATGGTTAAATCAAGACGCAGCCATCAAAATTCTCTTTACCTTTCTCTCTCCTTCTATTCTCTTCCTAATTTTCTTGTTACCCCTCACGGTTTGGGAAAGTAAATGTTAACATGAAGATTCTTGAAAATCTTTAGTGGATTTTATACACAAAAAAAAAAAAAAATCAAGGATTTATATGTAATTATTCAAATTATTTGATTTATTTTACAAAGTTTATATAAAACATTTTATATATAGAAATCTAGTAGAAGTTGAAAAATTATGAAAAAAATAGAAATAAAATAGCTCATCATGTCTTGGACACTCTGTGAAGACTGTTTGCAAAACAAATATTAAACTGTTCCAGAAATAAATTTATGTATGCACATGTATATTTCTTAAGGAATTATAAATTAGAAAATTCGCGAGGTAAAGTAATAGATTATTGTTATAGTGTTGCACAGGAAAGCAACACACACTTAGGAAAAAGAAAACAACAAGTAATGACAAGGATTTTTTACGTTAAAAACCCGTAAAAGATAAAAAAAACGCAGGGTTTAGCTCAGATGTAAAAATACACTATAGATTGATGATTACGGAGACTTCTTATCCTAGAAACAAGAAAAAGTTACTAGGTTTTCCAAGTTATAACATCGACTGACGGTTTTCGGTCGGTGGTGGTCGAAGGTGATTGGTTGTGATTGATCGTGGTCAGTGGTCGACTACGTTTGATAGTGGTTGATGGCGGCAGCAGCACTCGAGGGTGGTGGGTAGTGCTTGACAACAATCGACGATAGCGCAGCGGTCGGCAACGGTCAGCGGTGGTCGACGCTGGTGGGCTTCAGCTCTTTCTCAAAGCTTTAAGTTTTTCTCAATCCTCCAGCCCCCTCTCATGAGACAGTTGGGGCTCTATTTATAGTGCTATAAGTGCAATAAATGCAAGAATATAAACAACTTTAATCGGACGGTTCAGAGGGTTTCAATTGATCAAACAACATTTGATGAACATTTAAGTACCTAAACGATGTCAAAATTGAGCAATATTAGGCTCATTGGATTTGACTTGTCGAGACGCTCGATTCGATTATAGGTTTGATAGATTTGAAATTTGTTTAACCTTCTAAATATATCCGAAAAACTTCTAAGCTTGGTTTAATGACCTATTCTAAGCTTAATTTTACTCGGATTAGACTACTTTTGGTGACATTGGTTTTTTCTTGTCAAGCCAATCAGTTTGACCATACGTTTACTGAAATCATAGTTCTGGATGAGTTTTTATCGAAGTTTGAATATTACTTTCTCAAAAAGCCGCCTCGAGATCTGTCATGCCTCAAGATTCGTGTCGAATGATGAAAATTTGCTGAGAAGAAAGAAAACAGAAGTAGGAACTAACAACTAAAACATAACCATTGAAGCGTAATATAAGATCATCGATCACCAAGAGTAGTCGTTGTAGACTATAACTACAACAATTATAGTCGCTCTGCATTTGTTGTAATTAAACTACCCTTATACAATTTTATTTGCATGGTTATCTCATAGTAGTTGTGACATCAACAGATTTTTTGTAATCTCATGCTCCACATTTAAGAAGAAATTTGAATTGCTGAACTCTTAATTCCACAGGAAATTCATTTGGCATGTTCATGTCTGATGCATCATAAGAAAATCGATTTCTAAACTCAAAATATGCGAATGAATCATGATTATTAAAAAAAAAAAGGCTCCAAGGATATCACGGGCTGGTGCAAAGGAAGCCCATCTAGCAATTGCTGCTCTATCAATGTACGAGGGCTTGTTTGGCCTTAGGTATACCTTTTATTCAGTTATATAATGTCAAGGTTGAGCCCAATAAATGATTTGTTTAGACAGTTTGACTCAAATTTTAGACAAATTGGTTTTAGTGATGTACTCTGATCGATAGGGCTGTAAATTTACCTTGGAGATCATCAATCGCTCAAAAATTAATTTAAATTTTAGCCTAAATACAGCTGAAATTTTGGATCAAATCTTTCTAGTTGATTTCGAGCCAAACACAGATTGACTTAAACTAGCTCGAGATCAGCTCGAAATATTTGTTATTTATAAAAAATTATATATAATGCTAAATAAAGTTGAACATAACGAGTCATGAGTCAATTTTGAGTTGGAACGGATCCAAATAATTCAATTTGAGCCAGGCCGTGTCGATTTCGACCAAAATTGAGCAGATTTTGAGCTGAAATGGATCCAAATAACTTAATTACAGCCAACTCGTTTTGATTTTGAATCGGATTGAGCTCGATTCAATTTTGAGCCGAGCTGGCTTGATATCGAATGTAACGAGCCACAAGCCTCACTCAATTAATTTGAGTCTACCCCAACTCGACTCGAATCCAGCTTGCTAACAGTCCTATTGATCGATAATAGGAATAAAATTGATTTGAGTTCTAATATACTCGAAGCATTTTTTAAATTTATCAAACTGAAATTAAAAAGTTGATCTAAACTAAATAAACTATTTAAATTTTCGGCCAACACATTCAACTTATATTGTCTAAATTGTTGATTTAAATTCAGCATGGTAACGTATAAAGTTATTAAATTTATTTGTTACCGATAACTACATATAATTCACTCTTGACTGAATTCAATTTTGAGTTTGATCAAATCATTCCGGCAATAATAAAAATAAGAAATAATATTAATAATAATAAAATGTATCTTAAGAAAATGTATTATCATAAAAATGTGTGAATTAAAATAAAATTTCTAAAAAAAAATTAAATATTGATAGTTAAACGACTTCTACATATCATTAAGTACTGTTCGGGAAAAAATGTGTACTCGTTCGGAAAACTCTTTAAAATTGTGGCTTTAAAATACCTGCTCAAGAGAAAGTGAGTACTTGTTCGTGGAGAATTAAGTACCTTTCTGGGAAAACAAAATACCACTTGGGAAATGCTAGTTTGCAAGCTAACATTTTTGTGCAAGTAAACGAAATGTTTGTTGCTTCTTTTAAGATAACGGGTTAAGTTTACACTTTTTTCCACCGACCGCAGTGTCTCACGACACTGTCCAACTCGTCTCTTAAAATAACCAGAGAGGTTGACATCCTCTGGTGCCCCCAAATAAGGATCGACGCTGGGTGACTGCCGAATTTTTTAGTGATTTGAACTTGACCTTTTTTGTAGTATTTGGAATTTTTAAACTTGTAAAAAAATAAAATGCCAATAGTTTTAAATTTTAAAAATTTTAAAATTTGAGCTTTTGAAATGTAGGCTCTGAGAACTTAAGAAAATATTAAAAATCTTGGGCTTTCGAAATTTAGATTCTTTAGGCTTAAAATTGTTTTAAAATCAAGACTTTTAAATATTTAGGCTCTTAAAGTTTTAAAATTTTTAAAATTCCGCGCTATTAAAAATATAAATTTTTAAAGTTTGAAATGTTTAAATTCAAACTTCAAGGCTTTCTCAAAATCAAATGCAAGGTTTTTGAGTTTATACAAGTGCTTTTAAGGTAAATGAATAACAAACAACATTTTCAAGCTATAAATATTTTAAAATATTTTTGGGTAATATCAAAACCTTGTGTAACACGGTTTCAAAATTAGTCCGCCCGCATGTGCTCCAACCAAAGTATTAAATGCTTAAGTATAAGATTCGAGAATGTTGTGCGGGCTAATCGGGCTGTCTTGTCCATAAAATAAGGCTGTCAGTCCCACCAACTAGTATGGTCCTCTTATTCGGGGTGGACGAGTCTAATCATTTCAAAATAAATGCCCAACTTCTAAAATGAAAATTTATAAGTACGAATCACGTACTTCGGTTCGCTTCTATGTGAGGACAAGAGTCGACACGACTTATACCCTAAGAGTAAACATGACAAAACTAAATGCTCGCACTTCAAATATAAAAGTTTTATATGTTTAAATATCTCGATGATGGTCATGTTGTATAAGGATTTCAACCGAATGGGTCAATCTTTCAAATAAACACTTTCAAAATAATCAATTAAAATATTCATGCTAAAAATCAATCAGTAAAAGCTAAAAGTAGATTTCATCCACCCTTCACAACAGTTTGTCGAGAGTGATAAGTTTTACACTAACTTCAGCTCACAAAGATCAAATGTCATATCAAATGCACTTCTATATTCACAATTAAAGTATTTGCATATTAGTAAGGACGTGACTCGAGTCCTCTGTCCTCGTGGTTTGACTCAATGACACTACAAATTAGCGGTTATGGCCAGAACCCTTTGATTAGGTGGTTGTCGTCAAATGACTCCATTATATTACGGTCACGGTATAATTGACTTTCATAAAGCTTTCTGTCAATCAAGTTCGATTTAAATTTATCCTTTTAGACAAATATCCACTAAGGATTTATAAGGATCACTTAGACGACGTAACCCATGCCAGCTGATAGTGATTTTTTTGTTTGGTTGAGTCAACTACCTCCTTTAACTAAGTAGATCAGGGACCACGATGACCCGAGATGACGAAACGATGGGATCTTGATCGATTTTGTCTTAATTCTCCCACCATCTGCTTTAAGCTTCAAGTGGTAAATTCTACAATTTAAATCTTAAGTATGTTGCTATTATATAATGAATATTTAATTCTTAATTACTAGCCTTAATTAAAAGTGTTATTCCATTATCGGAATGGGTAATTAACTATAGTGTGTTTATGGAAAACCTCAAATCCGATATAAAAAAGTTATTACAAAATAATGGTAAAATCTCTAAGTTTTGTCTCATCTACAATCTAATATAACTTCTGAAAATTCAACCATCCTAAGCTCTCTCAACAAAATAAAGTAGAAAACAAAATGCAAAGAGTTCACAGGGAGCGGTCATTTTCGAAGGCCACACACACATGCAATTTTCATTCCTCCTTTGCATCTCCTACTTTGGCTCCATATTTGAAATAATTGACAATCCTCTCATTAGAGGAGAGAATTCAACTATTTACATGTTGCCATTTTAATGAGTTTATAAATGTGTCAAATTAATTCCTAATTATTTTAAAATTGAACTCTAATAATCCTCCATAAAAACTATCTAAACCACAATTTTAAGTGGCTGTAGCTACTTTGACTTTTCATTAAACTCTAAAAATAAAATGCTCCCATGTAAATTATTAGATACTCTTTTGTCACCCTACTAGTTTATGTTTCATATAAAAACAAGGGCATTTACATACATACCAAAAAAAATCTTATGTATCTACATAACTAATACCTAAACTTTCAAATTTAATTACATTATTAACATTTAAATCCTTAACAACACATCAAAAATATAATCATTTTTAATTTTTTAAAGTGAAATAAGTCTTTTCATGCATAGATTTAAGAATATAAACATCAAACATATAATATGTAAATATTCAAAAATTATGTATCATACACGCAAATTTCTATTAAAAAAAAATCAATTTCTCATTCCTTTAATCCATCATATTTATTTTGGTACTCTTTTGTTCGGCAGCATCTGCATTCCCAATCCAGAAATCTTGCTTAATAAACACAAAGGAAAAAAAAATGAAAACTTTAAATAAATGTGATTTGCATTAATGACAGTTACATTAAATCTGGCTACTGTTGCATCGGAAAGCAACCACATGAAACATAACGGTCGCCCAAACAAGCGCTTTGCTGCATCCTCATCTTCCGCGCCTCCTCTCCCGCTCTTAAAAGCTGCTGCGAGTGCTGCACCCGAGCTTCCACCCTCCACTCCTCAGATCTCCTGTGCACAACTGCCATCCTCTTCATCAGCTTCTCCTCCAAGCTCGATCTCATGTTCTGAATCTTCACCTGCGACAATTAATTCATCACGTGATCACGTGATCATTAGTGAGATTAACGATGGAGAGTTGGGGGGGTTTATAAATATGAAATTAAGTCTGAAGTGATGGGGTTATGGGGAAGATTAAAGCAGAAAGGAAGCAGAGCTAAGAAAAAGGTGTTCCTAGGATGGAGAGTTTTTTAGTGTGTCCAAGTTTGTCAGGGCTGGACAGTGCTTTACAGCTCTCATGAAACAATTCCATGTATCTGCATCAATGCCGTAAAAAGGACAATTGCATGATTATAGATTTTAATTTTAGGAGTTAGTACAGTTGTGAACAGTTCTGAAGGGCTTTTCTTCGAAAAAAGATAAAAATAATGTATTTGTATGCCATACAATTCTCATGTATTTACACATCTAACATTTAAATATTTTTTATATTTGTATTTATTACACTTCCATGAGTTTATGATGAATTTATGATTGAAAATACGGTTGTAATCAAGCCAAGCTTGAGCGAGTTCAGCTCGTTCGAAATAGCTCGGGTTCACAATCGGCTCGTGTTCGAAATCGGCTCGTGAACAGTATTTTTGTGTTCGGCTCAATTTAAATATTTGTGTTCGTGTTCGGCTCGCGTTCGACTCGAAATTGACTCGTTAAACTAAAATTAAGAAAAATAGATGTAAAGTGTGAGATTCGAACCTGGATCAAATCTATACAAAAGAAGACATTAACCACATTGCCACATGAGATGTTATGATTTAAACTTAAATATAAATATATATAATATATTATTATATAAATAATATATATAATATATTGTTATATAAAAAGTTATATACTTTTTTTTCAAGCCATTTCGAGCCGAACACGAGCGAACAATTTATATTTCGAGCTTAAAAATTTGTTCGTGTTTAGGTTTAACGAACGAGCCGAACACAGGTTATTCTCAAACAACGAGCCAAATTTAAAGCCTTACTTGAAAAGTTGTACTTTATTCTTGATGTGATGTTCAACATTTGAATGATGTGTGGTCTGTATGTATATGCCCAATATAAATATAATACCACAGGAGGCCTTAAAGAATGGTCTCAATTCATTTACAAAAACTTTATAGAACTTTTAGAAATGTGAATACTTATTAGATGAATGCCAATATCGAATCATTCCTATAAAATGTTATGCATCGTCCTAATTAAAATGCATGATTAAAGATTAATCATTCATGAGATAGATTAAACAGGAGAAATTTACAAACATACCACTAATTCTTAACGTATTAACATATCTACCAACTGAAGTTTGATAGTTACTCTCATAAAGTTTTGATGTCATAATTTATGCATAAAAAGTTGTATTTCACCTGTAAAAAGTTAGTAATCGTCCTTTTTCTACGTGATGTTAAGACTTTGAAGTGTTTTGCATGTAAATATGAAAATTTAGGCGTTAGATGGATAAATAGATAAAAAAAATGTTGGTAGGTATGAAACAATTTTGGCTTCTTGAGGGTTGGTTTTCCAAATTGGTTGCTAAATTTACAGGAAAGCGCGCATGAAATTTCTCCAAGTTGGAGCTATGTATAAAAATCAATTATTCAGAATTTTTTTTTGTTTCACATGGGTTTGAGAGTGAGGTGTAAATTGTAATTGAGAGGTCTAGCTATTGGGTGCTGATCACAATCGTGCATCACAGCCACTGTCATACAGCAGCGATGCACAGCTATGATCACAGAGCTCACACAGCTTTGCGTGTGGACGCTTTGGGTAGGCTCTCCACAAGCAATAATCGCTCCATTGAGAAACATGAATCGCGTCAGATGGTTACTCCTCTGTGAGGGATCTCCATAGCAGAAAGTGTTTTTAATTAAAGTCTACTAAAAATTACAATTTTATATTTCAAGGATATAAAAAATTTTCTTTCAATTACCTCAAGTTTTTTGGACTTCTCTTCTGCTTTGGCAGTCTGCAGATTCACCCAAGCTTGAATCTTTGCTTTCTCTCTTTGATACCTGCAAGAAAAGAGAAGACTTATCAGATTTCAATAGTAACAAGATCATTTAATAAAATTAAACTATGATTCAGATAATCACCTGATACAGCTTTTGGCTCTCTCTTCATCTTCCCATAGCGAAGCTCTGGATTCAGTAATGTTCAATCCTCGATCATTCATCTCAAAGTATCTCAAACTCTTCGATACCTCTTCTTCCTCTTCCTCCCTCGAGCTCCAGTTACAGAGCATAGAATCATACTGAGCGCTGAGCTCAAACTTTGCAAAATGGAAGTTATGGAGCTCAGAAATGTTAATTTTTGTACTGGAAGCCACCAAAGGTCCAGACCTTTCAGCAGGAGTATTATGCCTTGGTGGAGAAGAACACTTCACGGGAGTGTGGCAACTCGAGGTGTTCAGACTGCAGAGTGGAGTTATCTCAGTCCCAACATCTCTGCTCTGAAGCGTAGAAACTAAAGTTTCAGTTTTTTTCTCAGGTTGGAAAAACGAATCCTTGAAAAAAATCTCTCCTTTGCTTGTTTCTGAGAATTTGAAATTTGGCAAGACAGGCTCTGCGCTATCAGTGAATTTATCTGCAGCGCAATCAAGAGAGATAAAAAGGAGTAAATTTTCAAGGAATTAAGTTGAGTTACTCCATGATATTGTAAATAGATTTCAACCTTTCAAGAGAGCTTTTGAAGAGACGCGATGGAGGGCCGTTTTTGTCTGAGTGAGGTCTTGTTCCTTCGCAGAGGACTCAAAGGTTCGAGCTTTCTGTAGCGGAGCCCCATTTGGTTTAGAAGAATTTGATGAATCTGAATGTTTGGGTACATCAGCAGGAGATTCATGGCAGGAGCTACTACTCATCAGCCACTTCTCTGCATTATCCCACTTGGAAGGAAAGCTCTTCTTATAAAGGTTTCCTGTGGTGAAGTTTAACAGTTGCCGGCCAGGGGTTGAAGGAGTTTCCAGTCTCCTCTGCAACCATGCAGATTTCTCTCCTTCCTGCCCCCCAGTAGAAATGTTAAAAAGTTCCATACTTTCTTTGCTCTCTTTAGACTCCATTGCTGAGAATGCCTTTAAGAAAATCGGAGGTCTCCTTTTGGTGAAGATTAGAAAGTGGAAAGTGGTGTTTTTACCCTTCGTTGGTGTTGTTGAAGCTCGACTGAACCTCTAATTTTAAATCTTCGAAATCTGAATCTATCAGATGAAATGACGAACGGCAAAGATATTGAGCGGGGTAAAGAAAGGAAGAATCTTCACCCTACCGATGGATTTTAGAGCAAAGGAGGCTTGTAAAGATGATGCAGGGGGTTTCAAGGAGATGGAAGAGAGAAACTCCACAGGTTTCTTAGAAAGAGAATTACTGTTTTTTCGGGGAAGTTGCGCTAAAAAATAATATGTCCCATTTGAAGTCACCATGGATGTGAAACTAAAATATGTCCTGGGTAAGTGTGGTATCAAGGGAATACTGATTTACATAGAGATAAGAGTTATTTAATGTTGGCTACTGAATTGTTTGTTGTGCTATGATTCAGAGAAATATTACATAGTTCGTATATATTTGGGCTACATAAGCAACGAGCCAATATATTGAACATATTTTGTTTAACGATGCAGATACAAGAGGGTCGTCATTTATCTATAAAGCATTAGAGTCACATTAGAGTCAGGGATGTACATACAGTTAATCCAATGTAATATTTTCTTAATGTTCATTGCTCGAAAAATTGTTTTGAAATTATCTCGAGATTCATGTCGATAAAGTCATCCAAAGCACCCATTTCATTAAATCTAATCAAATTGTGCGGCTCAATGAGACTGATTTGATTATACTAAAATTGATATAATCAAAGTTGAATCAAGGTCAGATCAAGCAATTAAACTAATTTTAGAAGTTTTTCGAGCGTATTTGGGAAGTCGAATGAATGTTAAATATAATAAGCTTATGGTCGAATTGAGCATCTCGACAAGATGAATTCAGCAAGCTCAAAATTGCTCAATTCCGACATCGTTTAGGTACTCAAATGTTTATTAAACACCGTCTGATCCAATGAAGCTCTTCCAGACCCTATGATTAAAATGATTCATATTACTGCAATTAATTGTATCCATAACACTATAAATAGAGCCCTACTCTTATCATGAGAGAGATGAGAGTTTTAGATATGAGGAAAAACTTAAAGATTTGAGAAGGAGCTGAAGTCCGACACCACCACCATCGACTGCCATTAACTTTTGTTGACTACCGCCGTCCATTGTCGACTTTTGTTGATTGTCGTCGACCACCGCCCACCATCGTCGATCACTGTCAACCATCATCGATCACTGCCGACCGTCGTTGATCACTGCCAAACATCATCAACCATCACTGACTGAACACTTTTAATTGTTATTGGTCGCCGCTCATTCTTGGTTGCCACTGTTCATTGCAACAAATCCATCAGCAAGTCGACGTTATAACTTATGAAACCTAGTATCCATTTTTAGCATGTAGGACAAGTAGTTCCAACTGTAATCATCTATTTATAGTGGAAATCTTCAATTGAGTCGTGCCACGTGGTTTTTCCTTTTCTTAGTTTTTCACGTAAAAACTTATAGTGTCATTATTAATTTTTTTTTTCCGAATATGTATTGAATCTTTGTACTACGTTAAGACGATAATCTGCTACTCTAGTATCATGAATTTCTAACACGCATCATATATCAATCCGTAATTTAGTATGAATAGATTTAGACAGAGTAGGCCTAGAAGTCGGTTATCAATCCTTGAGCCGCCGGATTTCCAAATATCCATCGAGTGTGGCCCTTTCGGGTGTTCTAGTTACTCCTCTTATTAGAATTTGGTGATTATCATAACAGCATAAGTAAGAGAATGGGGATGAATACTAAAATCATCAAGCAATCTTACTTGTGTACGGATGGAATTGTAAGACACATTTGGCTTCATTTACTTGGAAATCAAAATACAATGTGGAATAGGATCACACAAATTCGAGAGGCCCAGATAATAACTTTTTAAATATTTTGTATATAAATAAGAGAATTTTATGGGTTATATATTAAATAAGCTTTCATAAATAAAGGTAAATCTTAACCAAAAGGGAAGAAGAAATGGCTTCTCACAAATTATTATAGTTGCATGGTTTCACAAGTTCTACTTCTTACTTTTGGGTAATTTTGCATATTTTCTAAGTTCTTCTCTAAATTGACTCTTTCTCCCAAAATTTGAGTCAAATATGTTGTGAAACCATTATGTGGAATGAAGCTAAACTCTTAAATAATGTAAAGGTAAAATTTTATTAGAAACTTTAAAGTTAGGAGTGTTTGTCCTAGAGCACTTCTAAGAGGGGTTATCCTTGGCAAGTTAATCCAATTGGGCACAATTATGAAGCCACCAAAGCCAGAGCGGATATTATCTTGATGAGCGAGAGCTTGTGTTATTACAAATGTTAATTACAAATGTTATTAGAGCAATACACAAGTCTAAAGATAAAAGTATATGCATGGTGTTTGTTTTTTGGTTTGGAAAACTTGCTGGGACCTCCGTTTCTTTAAATGTGAGAGATTGTGAAACCCTTAAAAAGAAATGAAGCTAAATTCATAAAACATTAATGTGTCTTTTGGTGTAATAGTTGGGATTTCTCCCGAAACTCCAAAGTTAGGCGCGCTCACATTGGAACACTCCTTGGATTGGTGACCTCCTTGAAAGTTACACCAACGTGACAAAACTGTGAGATCATTAGACCAAAGCAAACAATATTTTAATGCATGAGAGTTTGTAAGCCGTTATTTTATGTAAAAGATGTAGGATCTTTAAAGTCCCTGTAATTTTTATTTTTTACATGATAAGCCATAGGTTGAAGCAACTAATCATTGGTTTTCATATCCTCTTACATAAATGCTTGTTTAGCATTTTTTTTGTTCTCAAAGCAATTTTGGCCTATTGTAACATTATTGTGGAGAATATAGTTTTTTTTTGAAATTTTTTTGATATTATAAATATTTTTAAAAATTTTAAAACATGGATAATAATTTTTTATAGTTATCACATGCTAACAGATCAGTTTGTAAAAAAATAAAAATTATTTTCATAATTTTTTAAAATAATAAAAGATAATAGCCAAAATGCAATTATTTTAAAAATATATATATTAAGCTATCACAAAAAGACCATAAATGAATTCTTTATTGAAAGCAATCTTTGCTACTTGCTCTGAGATTTGCATGCGTCCACGTCACACATTTTTTTTTTTTTTGTAATTATATATCTAATATCTAAAATTAGATATTCATATATATAATATTTTAACGTAATGAAAAGGTGTGCTTTATTTTTAAAAAAATATTAATAATAGGGTTAATTTAATATGATAAAAAATTGAATGTTATAAAGTCATAAATTAAGCTTCTTAGTGTACAAAAAGTCCCAACACACGTTGAGATAATAAAAGAGAAGCGTGATAAGACACATTTTTCACGTGAAAAACACTAAAAAGGAAAAAAAAAACTGTAAGTTCTAGCCGAGTTGAAAATAATACACAAGTTCATTTTTTTCTTAAATTACAAAAGATGAAATTACATAGATAATCACTATAAATGTGTATTGGTGGTTTTTCAATCATAGTCATATTCTAGTTGTAATGAATGTAGTTCTCAGTAATAGTAAGTTTCAAGGGTCGTAGTTGATTGTCTTCAAGTAGTTTGTTGTGAATGTTGTAGATGATGACAATAACGTCAGCTTGTCATATAAGCAATAATTGAAAGCTATTGTACTAGTCGTCCATGTGAGATGAAACAAATTGTGTCAGGAATGCCGATTGGCCACAAAGACCGTAGTATAAAGCTGGATGAGTTGTGAGACATGTAAGATGAAGTTGATCACATAAGCCGTAATGATGAATTGCAATGATGTATTTAAGTGGTGAGGGGCAGAGTCGAGAGTTGCACAAGTTGTGATGATGTATGTAGGTCGTAATGCTTACATTCAGGAGTTGTGAATTACAATGATGTATTTAAGCTGTGATGATGTTTGTAGGTCGTAATGCTTGGATTCGGGATTTGCACGAGCAGTGAACCACATAAGCAATAGCTGGTCTCATATGCCGTAGTGGTAAACTGTGATGACGTCTGTAAGTCATGAAGGTTGGAGCCAGGAGTTGTACGATCTGTGAACAATGTTTGTCGTAGCTGGTGACACAGGCAATAGTGGTGAGCTTTGATGACATCGGCAGACCGCGATGACCAGAGTCATGACTTGTACAAGCTGTAAACAACATAGGTTGTGGTAGTGGGCTAAGATGAAGTATGTGGACTGTGATGACCGGAGTCGAGAGCTGCAGAAGTTGTGAACCACACAGACCATAGTTGGTCACGTAGGTCATAAAGGTGAGTTGTGACGATGTTCATAGGCCACGTGGGCCAAAGTCGAAAGATGCGGTAAGGGAGCTTTAAGAGTCTCGAGATTGTCACCATTTTTGGAGTGTAAAGTTACACCATCTTTTGGAAAGTGTCATTGCACCGTAAATTAAGTGTGCTGTTACTTTGCAATTATACATCAGGATTTCACATTGTATGTTACTGACTTAGTTGCAAGGAGCAGGTGGTGGCCAATGATAGTCTATGGTGGTCTCTGGCATCGGTTGGAGTTAGCATGAGGGTGACAACCCGATTTGACCAAAGGTGGTCGTCGTTAGTGTTGGTCAAAGGTGGCGACAAACAGAGTTAATCAATGGTAGTCAGAGTTCCTCTAAGGGGGGTTTGTGTTCGCAAGCAGCGGCTGAAATTAGCGGGTGGCGTTGGCCGGTAACTGCAGGGGCAAGAGGTAAATGGTGGTTGACGATGGTTGGCGCCTATAAATGCAAGAGGCCGACGAAGTGCGTCGGTGGCTGGAAGTGGCGGCAGCAAGGCTACAGAGGCTGAAGGCAGCGATGGCTGGAGATGGCCAGATCTTGCGATGTAAAATGTGAGATTGCAGGTCCCTCTTTTGCAGGCTCCGGTCTTCCCCCTGCCCGTGATCTAAGATGTCATCCCATGAAAGTGGTAGGACTTTATTTATAGAGTTCATGTTGTAAATAAAAAAGGAATCCCAAACACTCTTCATTGGACATCCCTGAGAGATCCCCTTGATCAAACGATGTTCGATGGATTTTTAAATGCCTTAATGATCTTAGAATTGAGCGATCTTGAACTCGTTGAATTTGTCTTGTCGAGATGCTTGATTTGACGTTAAACATCTTATATTTGAAATCCGTTTGACCCTCTAATTATGCCCGAAAAACTTCCAAAAGCTGTTTAATAACTTGGTACGTGTTTGATTTTACTCGAATTGAACCAATTTTGGTATCGTTGGGTTCTTGTAGTCGAGTCGATCAGTTTGACATCAAGTTTGCTGAAATCAAAATTCTAAAGGACTTTTAATCACAGTTTGAACGTTTCTTACTCCATAAGTTACCTCGGGATCCGTGTTATAAATCCGGATTCGTGATAAATGTTAGAAATTTATTGATGGAGTATCAATATTTCAAATATGCAAATACATAAAAATTATGTGGTTTATATAACAGACCTTTGTTTGATTACTTAAGAACTGTACTGATATTTTGAACATTTAAATTAATGTATTTATGGGTGTCACGATCAAGTCACTGACAATTTTATAAGAAACTAGAAAAAAATATTAGGGTCTTATCATGAATTTTGATATTTGAGCGAAAAAAGAATGCTAGATTAGCAAGTAGCAATGCTTTGGTTGCTACTTGTGTAATTGCCCCAATAAATAAATAGAACTAAGAGCTTCCCTTCTAAGTTGAATCGCCATTTTCTACCGTTCAAAAGTGCAATCGCTTGAATTACAGCCCTGCCTTGCGGCGCTATTCTTGCCGAGAAAATGACAGGCTTTTAGGCTTTTAGCAGCGGAAGCAGAGCTGCAGAGCTACTGTTACAGAATTGCAAGCAAAGTGCGTTTGCCGCCACTCTTCAAACAGTAAATCGTCAATCCTTTTGTCGTACGCTGCGGCAAAGCACTTTCCAGGATGATGCAAAAAAGCTTAGCTTTTACTCTCATTTGTTGTTGTCAGAGCTTGAAGAAAGTAAATACTCCACTCCTTCAATCTTGGCCGCCCGCTGCTCGCTCTGTTCTTAATTTGAGGTATTTGATTAATGCATTTTCTAAAAGTTTGATTTTTTATGACTATTTTATTTTAGGGATAATAAAATAATTTTATTTTGGAAAACAGAAAATATATGAGTTTGTGAGTAGTTATTTTAATAAGATGAATATGGAAGGTGGAACCAAAATTTATTTAGATAAATAAAACGTAATGCACAACTCGTAACTTTTTGTTTGGCAGCTTCGGCTTAAGTCCCCTCTGTTTCGGGTTAGAATCCATCTAGGTTGAATTAACACATATGAGGTAGACAAGCACATGTTGTCGTCTATCTTTCTATATATATCGATCATTAAAAAAAATTATTCTCATGAACTTCAAATTTAGAATGCTATAATTGAATTTTTAAGTATATTTTTTATTTATCTGCGAAGTATTGAATAAGATGATACATGAATGATTTTTTAATCTTAGCCAGCATTTAACATAAATAAGAGGTTATTGAAAGATATTAAAAAAAATTGAATCTGATGAGTTTCAAATTTAAGATGTTATAATTGAATTTTTGTGTATATTTTTCTGTATCTATTAAATATTCATGATATGATTTTTTTTTAAACTAGACTAATATCATTAATCTTGAATGATCGAAAATACTTATAAAATTAAAGTGACAAAAGTGACTATAGGAATATGAGTGTTATAACGATGTTAAATAAGTTCCACCACTGATATATATCTACACACTATCTTCTATCATTAGAGGAGGAGCAACAAATTATTTTAGGAAGGCACTACCTAGCTATGTTAAGAAAATAACCTGAAATTTATATTACAGTTTCATAATTCGAGTTATGTATGTATGTATGTATTATTATTATTTGGAAATATGAGTATAAAAGACAATATGGGAGATTCTAACCCGCCACCTACACCCTCAACAACTATATCATGAGTAACTATGCTATATCACCTACACCCCTAACCACTATGTCATGAGTAACTGAGCTATATTTTTATTATAATTATTATTATATGCCTGTAGGATGTCTTGCTCGAATATTTAGCACACCTATGGAATGTTGAGGCTCGTCTAATAGCCTTAGACCATTTCTTTTAATATATATATATATATATATATATATATATATATAAGTTTATTGTGTGCTGAAAAAATTGCAGTAATAGAGTGATAATAAAATGTGTTAGTGCTACAAGAGTACATAACACACATATAAAAGAAAATAGTGGGTGAAAGCATCAAAATTTTCTGAGTGAAAAACGCAAAAACGAAAAAAAAATTCATAAGACCAAATCTAGTTAAAGTCATCCACTATGTAAATTTAATTACAAAGTGACATAATTCTCTATGAGTGAAGAATGTGGGATTACAGAGTGAAGACCAAACATTAACCTCTTAAGTAATAATTGGGCGATACAAGCTATTAGAGATGATTGATAATGATCTTGGCTAAATAGTCACCGACAAGCTAAGGTTGTTAGCAGTGACCTCGGGTGATTGACGATAATCACCGGAACTTCAAATGTTAAGCTGTAGTAGAAAGCTGACTCTCTTATCCACCTATAAATGACAAAATATGGGACTATTTAAAATTTTATAGAGGGATATATTGGTCCCTTACTTAATTTCTTAAACCACTCCATCGGATGGTTTGTATTGATTTCTTTGATTATAGTTCATTATTTTAGCACTTCAGTGTCTTAATGACCTTATAATTGAAAGATCTTAAGCTTGTTAGATTTCTCTCATCAAGATGCTCAATTTGACTATAGGTATGTCAAATTTATATTTCGTTTGGTCATCTAACTAATGTTACGAAATTTTCAATTGCTTGGTTTGGGCTTGATTGAATTCGAATTTAACCACTTTTAGTGTCATCAGGTTCATCTTATGGGAACACTTAGTTTTTTAGACTGTACATTACTACATTTGTTGAAATAGGGGCTCAGATTATCTTGAATTTGAATTGAAAATATTTCTTACTCAAAATGTATCTAGATTCATGCATGTTGATAACATAGTTCTTGATGGCATATCAAACTTTAATTTTAAAAATAAAATAATTTAAACAATTTGCTACAAGTATATAGATGATAAATATCAATGATATATATATGTATATATATAGGGGCGGTGCACATGTTCCTCTGGTCCACCTTAAATCGACCATTTCTATCGTGGACTAAACAACTATATCTATTTCTAAAAAAAGGGTTATTTTTTATATATTATAATGTTTTTAATATATTTTTTATTTTAATTAAAGCATACATGAAAATGATTGCTTTGGTTTTGGATTTATTCTAATTAAAACATACATGAAAATAATTTTTATATATCACACCACTTTGGTCCATCCTACAATTTTTTTAGTGGCACAAAATAAATAAAAAAAGGATATTACATAAATTTACATAATATGGGCATGTATGTGTATGTATACAATTTCAGAAGACAAGATGGAATCAAGTGAGCTCTATTGAAAGTAAGCAAAAGAGTGGACTGAACCCTGCTTGCAAGTTGTAGTGTGCGCATGAAGCCGCTGTATATTGGTTGTGAGCCCAACTTCTCTCTACAATGGCTTCGATTTCAACTCGCATTAAAAAATAAGCAAAAAACAAAAAAAACAAAAAAAAAAAGTATATTTAAGTTAATTTAGGCTGCTGAGTTTGGGTCTAATTCAAAGTTGATTTATATAGTCCATACTTGACCCGAATTCGTCTTGTTTAGTATATGAGTCAAAATGCTTAACTCAAACTTAACTCGACTTCAAATTGACCCATCGAACCTATGTATTTTGAGAATCGTGCAATTATTTGAGTCAATTTGCACCAATTACCATAAATATGATCTATTTTATCCGGTTGATCTAACCTACATCTGTATAATATGGTGACGAATTGTCATGACTAACATATTATATCGATCTATTACTAAAAGAAGATTTAATTTTTCTCATAGAGAGATATACATATTGATTTTTTGTTGCATTCATTCAAAAAATGGAATCCAACGGAGTTATTATTTTTCTATCACCATAACTTTTCAAGCAACTACAGTGAACCTTTTGTTTGATTAATTAATTAGCATTTTAAGAGCAAAGCTAATTATTAAAATTCGAGTTTATCTTAATTTATTAGCTATATTAATAGCCAAAATGAGTAATAAAATCACAATTAATTATTCATTCAATATCGGAAAATAAAATAAAATTTATCTTTCAGTTGAAAGATGGAAATTTTGTTGAGAGTATTCTCTGAATGAGTGTCCGCCAGAGAAATTATACTAATATGACCAAATCATGATGCGAGTTCGTGTTGTTACACTAACATAAGTCGTGAAAACTATTAAGAGAATGAGCCACAAGACGTCTTTAGTATTCCTTTCAATTACATTCTTGTGACTCCCACCTATAACTCAAATCTCCAAGCCATTTAGAAGTGCTCTCACTTCAGCTTGAAACCATTTCTAGCATAAAATCGCAAAAGCATAATCATTTTATCTTCACAATTCAATCCAAAAACACAGATCAAAACATTAATTCCATTGTTAAACCAACTTGTATCATGAACTACCTTCCACAACTCACCCACATTACACTTACATTTTCCTTATAATTACAAACCAAAAGGAGAAACAGATGCAATATTACATTTTTACACAAGCATAATAACTGTGGCAAATGCCATAGACATGCCACAAGCCATCATTTTTTGTCATCTTTCATAGAAATTCATCATCCTGTAATCGAACATGAACAGATAAACTAAGCTTCAGCAAAAGCTGCAAATTTACACGTGAACTGTTGCTTTCAGCAGTACTGAGATGAGCAAAGCTGGGCACTTGGTCATGAACGAGCAATTTGAGCATGTTAAATAATCTGTTACGAGCTTGAAATGGATGCATTTTGCGCAAGTTGAAGGGCCTCAGCATGGAGATGCCAGTACAGCTATCAATTATAGTTGTCTGTACCTATCTCTGAAGAGATCAGATGACGTCCTTCATGTTTCAGATAACAGTGGGTTTTACTTACAAATACATTCATTTTACTTTCAAAATCAGATTTTTAGCCTTATTTGGAAGAATGTCACATTTTTCTTGATAACAAAGGTTTAACAGCAAATTTTGCCAGGTCACTTGATTTTGGAATAAGCAACAGCATGCTGTATATATATATATATATATATATATATATATAATTGATGAGCTGTATTTTTTAAAAAAATTAATTGACTACAAGGCTACAAAGAATTATAATAAATTAAAAAAATAAAATAACTGCATTGTGGACTCTGGTAGATTTCCTACCACATTCAAAGCTCATGAATCCAATATCAAGTCTTCAACAGAACTATGAACTGTCTGCAATAATGCATCATGTAATTCTTCAGATACCACATTTATGCTATCATTCTCCATCTTCTTGAGATTCCTGCAGTTCCTCCTTATGTGGCCAGCCTTGCCACAATTCCAGCAGGTTGCCTGCTGACCAGACTTTAATTTTAATCTCGTTTTATTTGAGTTCTTGTCATGTCATCTCCCTCAGAAATCAACATTCGATGTCGAATTTGAACTTGAGACCTCGTCAGAATCTTTCCTGCGAACTTTCTCAGCCAAAATCAAATCACGAATATCATCGTATTTCAATTTAGATTTACCTGCAGAACTACTAACTGTTATCGTCATGACTTCCCAACTATCTGACAATGAAGCCAACAAGATCAGTGCACATATCTCATCATTAAAATTAATTTCCATAAATGACAATTGATTTGTGATAGTATTGAAATAGTTCACGTGTTGAGCAACATTAACACCTTCCACCATCTTCAAGTTGAATAATTTTTTCGTCAAGTACACCTTGTTATTCGTCGATGGCTTTCCATACATACCTGATAAGGCTGTTATGAGATATGTAATCGTCTTCTCCTTTACGACGATGTGTGCAACGAACCTCGATAGAGTCAATCGAATAACCCCCAGAACTTGTTGATCCAACAAATTCCATTCGGCCTCATCTATCCTTTCAGGTCTTTTCCTCAATAACAAAAGATGAAGTTTCTTCCCATAAAGATAATCTTTTATCTGCATTCTCCAATAACCAAAATCTTTGCCATCAAATTTCCAGATCCCTGAAACCCCACTTCATTTGTAGCCATCATTCTTCCTCAGATCTG
>NEWO01000023.1:836031-866013 GCA_003013225.1 Phalaenopsis aphrodite | reverse complement strand
TATATATATATATATATATATATATATATATATATATATATATATATATATATATATATATATATATATATATATATATATATATATAATCCACCTAAACCTCATTTCTGGAATGTTCTCATGAACACTTTAGTTGGTTATGTCGTGTGGAAGAAGGGAAAAAATAGGGAGAGAGATGGAGAGAAGATGGAGTGATTTACCACAATGGCACTAAACATAAATAAGTTCTTTCTTCAAGAAAATTCAAAAGCAAGTGGTAATGTGCGTGTGCTAAGAAGTAATGCCAATTTTTTATATGTCCTCGGCAAACTTGAAGCTAATTTGCCACTTTTAGAGCTTAGCAGATTGCTCGAAGATAGAACGTTTACAGAGGCAACAATAGCATTCAAATCATCTCAAAGCCAAATGGAAACCATCAGAAATGACAAGCTTCTCAAAACCAGACACGCAATCATTACAACTCACCATGCAACGCAAATCACAAATCACCACAAACACAATCATCACAAGCTTCTCAATACCAAATGGAAACAAGAAACCAAAAAATTTCACAAAAAAAATCCAGTGCACTAGACTCGAGTGTAACAACTACTTACAGAGCACCGCAACAGAAGATCAAAGAGAGGATAGAGGAGGAGGAGGAGAAAGGCAAAGATCAAGAGTGATCTCTTAGAGGGAGACGGTAGCGATCGAAGAAGAATGGGAGGAGGGTACGGGACGAGGGCACGGGAGGAACGTGGGCTGCAGGGGGATCTCGCATTTCACTTTAGTAAAAATCTTAGACGGATTACTTAAAAACGCAGTGCAACGCATTCGCCTAACAACCTCTTCGCCGTTTTCAAAACGCAATGCGGGCAATATGCTCTCCCAACCGCAACCTAAATCTCAACCTAAATCTCATTATTCAAAAGCATAGTTTCAATATTGGGCTTCTATAAAACTCAGTATTGTTGTATATATGAAGCTAGTTTCCTCCGCCAAACATATTTATAATCATCGCTAAGTCCTTTCTTAATCTATTTCTCTTACTTTGTTCAGCCTTAGATTTAGTCAAATTTAACGTTAGGGACGTGTTGGTGAAAGGAAACATGCTATCAAAGCAAGTTGCATTATACATACATACATACATACATACATACAAACTTAAGAACGCCAAAATTAAGATAATTAAATTTTGTGCAAGTTTTAATTTTTAATTCTAGAATTGATAGTATAGTTACACTTGGTGGGATTTAGGCGGCCAAGCATTTGCAGAAAATGCCCATGTCCGATAATTAAGTCTGATAGGGTGTAAACTAGTTGATCAACATGAGTGAACTGAGCTAATGCTCGTGTTCGGTTCGATTTGAAATTTGAGCTAATTTTTGTGCATGTGATCCAAACTTTCGGCGGGGAGGAAATTCAATTAAAAGAGAAAAAAAAAATCCAATGTTCATGACTAAAACATCAAATTACCGTTATTCTTCCACAGTCAATTAATGGATGTTACAAAACATCAAATTTCCAAGATAAAATTAATTGCTCGTTTCTTGCCCATTGGGAGGAGAAAAATTTGTGTAGTGTTGCGTATATAATGGATGTTATATTCATGTTATATTGACGTTATATCGTCTGTAACCTCGATGTAACCTCTATATAACCTACATGTAATATGCCTAAACTTACAAATAAGTTTTGCGTTTCTGTTTTTACATATCTGTAGGTTACATGTACTTTACATGAAAGTTACATGGAGATTATAAGAGATATAACGCGAATATAATGTCGATATAACACGAATATAACATCTATTATGTTCGCAGTCTTGCGTACATCTTACGTACGCAATTTTTTCCCATTAGGAGGCCATCTTGAGAAATAAATAATTAAGGGCCACTAAAATAAAAATTTAATTGATTTTTACAAATAACACTAAAATTTTATTTAGTAAATTTATATACACTGAAAATAATAGCATTTTAAGTAAAAAATAAATAAAATACAATTTGTTATGCATAGATATGATGACATATACAAATATAAATTAAATTTTAGATGTCAGATATATAAATACATAAAAATTGAGTGATATATATGTACTTCTTCATATATTTTTTTGCTCAATATTTTTTTTTTAAAAAAATTTACATTCATACCACTCAATTCTTATGTATTTATATATCTAACATCTGAGCTTCAATTTATACAATTCAATTTATAGAATAATGACATCTTATCCATGCATAATAAAGTATATTTCCTTTTTTAAAAGTTAAAATAATTATACTTTTTATGTGATGTGAAAGATTTGGGTGATATAAATGTAAAATGTAATTTAAATATGAGATATGTAAATACACGGAAATCGGGTGGTATGTATGCAAATGACCTAATTTTGTAAAGAGTAATTAAAATATGAGATATATAAAGGCAAAATCGATTTTTATATACCAATTTTCTCGATTTTTATCTTATATTTTCGATTTTGTTTTTTTATTTAATAATAATAATTATTATTATTATTTGAAAATTATTAAAATTATTTAATGTTTTTTTTTGTTTTTGGATTTTTCTATTATTATTATTATTATTATTATTATTATTATTATTATTCTAAGTTAAAAACAGTTAACAATGCTAACAAATATTTAACAGATTAAAAACCTAAATACGAATAAAATATCCACAACTAAATAATAAAATACATTATAAAAAAAACCTTGATACGCTACCAACAAATTTTCATCATTTGTATGAAACTCGGAGCATGACACAAATTTGTGGTGTAGAAGCTCAACGCCTTCATCTCTTGTGTTGTTGCTAGTCTAGGTCCCATTTCAAATGGGAGGTAGAACTTTATTTATAGAATCAATGTTATAAATAAGTAAGGAATCCAGATCACTCTGATTGGACAACAATGAGAGATTCACTTAATCGGACGGCGTTTGATGGACAATTAACTATTTAAACGATGTTGAACTTGAGTGATATTAGTCTCTTTGGATTTGTCTTGTCGAGAATATCGATTTGATTATAAGCTTTTCAGATTCAAAATTCAATTGACCTTACAATTATGCATTGAAAGTTCCAAAAAATGGTTTAACGACTTGATTTGACTCGGATAGAACCAACACTGGTACTACTGATCTGTCAGGTCGAGTCGGTCAGTTTGACTATAAGTTTGTTGAAATCAAAGTTCTGGATTACTTTAATCAAGCTTGAACTTTTTTTAAAAAAAAAATTATCTCTAGAACAATGTCATGCCTCAAAACTGATTCTGGATGTCTCATAAAGGTTTTTTTATAGTATTTTTTTACTTTTTATATTTTATTAAATATTTGTTAGCATTTTTAAATATATTAAGCTTAAAATCATAATAAGGATAAAAAATAATATTTAAATTAAAAAAACCGAAAATATTTAGTAATTTTAACAAATTTTGAATTATTAATAATATTACTTACTAAATAAAAAATAAAACGGAAAATATAAAATAAAAAATGGAGAAAATTGATACATAAATACCGATTCTGTCTCTTAATGAATATTTAATCGCGACGATTTCAAAAAATCCTCCATTTTCATGTTTATTTTATGATATGATTATGGTGCTAATATTATATAAGTAAATATTAAAAGTTAAATACATAAATACACAAAAATAAATATGTAAAATATATGTCATGATTCGTCAAAGATTTCAACTGTTTTACTATTTTGAACATCTAAATATGGAAGGTTGGCTTTTAGATGTGTAAATAGGTAAGAATTGTGGGGTATGAGTGTAAAACCTCTTTCTAATTTTTTTTATTTTGGAAGTTTTACATGGAGGCTACTCAATTCTTATATATTCACATTATCTAACATATAAAACATAGATTTTTAAGTGCATGAGACTTTATTTATGCATGAAAAATAATATATTTCACTTTGAATAACTTAAAATAGTGATGTTTTATATGTCATATGAAAGATTTGAGTGATATAAATATGAAAATTATAAGTTAAGGGTTAGATATTTAAATATTATTATTTTATATCTCATTTTTTAAAATAAATATCACATACTATTGCTAATAAATAATAATAATAATAATAAATTATTATTATTACGCAATCAATAAATTTTCATTTTTTACATGAATCTCAAGATTCAAGAATATTTTTTGAGTAAGAAATATTCAAACTTAAATTAAGAGTCATTCAGAAATCTGATTTCAACAAACTTGATCGGTCCGACAAGATGAACCCGTTGATATCAAAATTGGTCTAATCCGAGTCAAAACAAGCTCAGATCATGTCCTTAAACCACTTTGGAAGTTGTCTGAGTATATTTGGAAGGTAAACTGATGACCAATTTGGTGAACTTATTGTAAAGTCGAGCGTCTCAACAAAACGAATCCATCGAGCTCAAGATTGCTCAATTCTAACATTTTTAAAGCACTCAAATAACCATCATATATCGGCTGATCAAGAGAACCTCTTTAGTTCGTCAAATCAAAGTGATTCATATTCCGATCAAGGGAACCTCATTAGAGCCCCACCGCTCTCATGCTGAGAGAGTAGAGTTTGAAGTTTGAAAAAGAGCTGAAGTCGAGCATCACCTCATCGTCGGTCATCGTCAACCACAAGTAACTAACCTCCGCCGACCATCATTCTCAATAGGGCAGGCAAAATTATTAAGTATTTAATTATATTTGAAGTACTGGGGCAAAGAAGCATATAAGGCTCCGTTTGGGGCAGCTTAAAAGTGCGGCGGCGTTTTTGAAAACGCCACCTTTGTGTTTGGTTCGCGCATTCCCTCAGCTTTTTTAAAACAACGTATTAAATTTCTTAATAAACTCGGGATGCGGGGTCGACCCCGCGTCCCGCGTTCGCTTGAGATTCTTTACTTCGCTGCCCTTGACCTCGAAAGAATGCGCGAACAGGTGTTTCTGATAGGAGCAGAGCGCAAGGATGAAGATGGGAGTTTCGGTGGTCTATGTTAGCCGCGATCCAGTCGTTCCCTTCCCAGGTAAGCCACGATCCCGCCGTTCCCTTCCCAGGTAAGCCGCGACCCCGTCGTTCCCTTCCCAGATAAGTTGCTATCCCATTGTTCCCTTCCCAGGTAGCCGCAATCCCGTCGTTCCCTTTCCTTGTAAGCCACGATCCTGTCGTTCCCTTCCCCAAGTACCCGCAAAGACGATCCAGGACCGGCTGGTAAGGTGGATACAAATATCAGAGGAGCGAAGAACAATTTGTATCAATTTTTCTTCAATAATTCTGTGAGTCATTTATCGTTATTATTTTTTTTTGGGGGGACTAAATATCCTTACACTGATTTGGTTCAATTTCTTTTGGTTTCTTCTTCCCCTTATTTGTTTTTTTTTTCTCCCTACATAAGTGTTATTATGCAGGCCACTTTATTTGGTAGTCTGAGCAATGACGAAGGAACCATTAAATTCAAATAACGTATGAGTTTTTGAATGAACGATGGTTGCCTTCAGACTTGATGAGCAAGGGTAAAATGTAAGGCTAGTGAATTTGGTTAAGGCAAGAGAGACCTTCGGACTTGAACTATTTTAGGACATTAAACAAGTCTGGAGTCATATGAAATTTTAATTTAATTTTGCACAAGGAAATATGAGGCGAGAGTCTGGAGTCATATGAAATTAACTATTTTGCTAGTTAATTTGGTTTCTTCTTCCCCTTATAAAGTTTTTTAAACTTAAGTCTCACATTTACTCTATTCAACACATAACAAATAGTGTTGCTTCAACCCAAAAGTATTTAGAAAGCTTATATCCATTGGACATTGAACTAGTAGCTTTTATAAGAGTTCCATTTTTTTTCTTAGCTACCCTATGCTATTGTGGTGTCCTAAGGGCTTTACAAAATATTTCAAACTTCTTATTTTTAAATTTTCCACATTGATCACAATGAATAGTTGTAATGCTATAACCAATTTTTTGCCTATACAACAAATATTTTAAAAATAGCATATGATTTACATTTATATCTTAGTAATTTCACCCATAAAAATCATGCTAATTCGTCTACATTTAGATGTCTATAAGAATTTTTTTGTAGGATGGAAGGATGATCTAACATGATTTTCATGATAACAAACATAATATTTTTGGACATTTATAAATTCTAGTTTAGGTATCTCTGTTACTAAAGTTGATTATTTAATTTTTTAAGGGTGTTCATACTAAAATGACATAGTTTCCTTTGCAACAATCAAGATTCATCGAAACTGATTTTGAGTCAACAAAATTTTTAGATCTTCTCACATTTTGGAAATTAATCACATAAACATTACTAATATGAATACCACCAATTGTCTTCCGTAAATCATGCTCCTACACTAAAAAACTATTAATTACACTTCTTAAATCAATATAACATTTTTTTAATTCATTATACTTTGTAGTAGTATGTGCATGTGCATTTGACTTTTGTATGTGTAACATATTCGTTTGATGTGATCAGATATGTTTTAGTTATCTGAATATAAATCAAATTTTTGGTATTTTCTTGTCTGAACTGTGATATTTAATTTTGTTGAGAAAATAGTAAATTCTGCTGCACAGACTTCATTTAATTAAAAAAAATTTGCAAATAAGCTGTTTACAAAACACACTAACCAAACAGCTAAACAACTTATTCAGAATAGGGGCAGAATGATCAATTTTTCAGAATCAGCTGTTTTTCATAAGCGTCAACCAAATAACCATACAGCTTATCCGGATAAACTGCTCATCAGCAGATTATCAGGATAAACTGTTTATCAGCAAAAGCTGGAGAAGCTGCAGCTGTCCCAAACAGACTCTAAGAGCCAGGGTAAAATTATTTAAATTTTTAAATTACATAAGAAAAAATAATTAAATTGTATTAATTTAAAGAAAAAATTACAAATTGGAGGAAGAGCAATTGCTTCATTGCTGCTCTAATTCTCAAAAGACTATTACGCCGCATGTATGCAAACTTTTTATACAAAAATATTGCACATCATTATACACTGAGATACAATGATCCATAACATGTTTGGATAAGGCGTCCCCATCTCCTCAGCCATCTCAAACAATGATCCACAACATGTTTGCACCAGAACTCGTCTTCCTCCTCAGCCATCTCAAACAATCATAGCCGGCAACCTCAGCTCCTCTGCTCTCCCCCGAAAAACAGAGCTTTCCACCGCCGCCACCCCCGGCTGCGGCAAAGTTTCCCTTTTTACGCCCATATTCCCCGTTCCCATAGCCAAGCTTACCGTCGGAACAACGGAGCTGCGGCATATGGGACAGCTTGAATTCACTCGAAACCATTCGTCAATACAGTCCAGATGAAAAGCATGGTTGCATCCCGCAAGAACACGACCCAATTCGTTCTCCGCGAGCTCCGTGAGGCAGATGGCACAATCCGAGTTGGCGGAGCTGAAGACGGTGATGGGGAGCGTCTTGAGGACGTCGGAATCCAGCGCCGAGCAGGAGGAGGAATGAGAATCCATTTGATTCTTAACGCGGAAGTAGACGAAGAGGATGATTACGAACAGGGCGGAGAGGAGGACGACGGCCGGCAGAACGATTTTGGTCGGAAAAAGGGTGGACAGAGTGAGGGGTTCGTCGCCGCTGTTCAGCTCCGGCGAGCTTGTCATGGCTTGATTTTGAACGACTCTGAGCTAGCTTATGCAAAATTGGGAATCAGTTGGGCAGGGACAGAGTTTATTTATATAGAGAAAACAAAAACAAAAAAACATTGGATAGATTTGCAAAAAAAACAAATTTCTTTTTTTTTATATAATTTAAAATCATTATAAATTGGGATAATTACATTAATTACAAATTCACCCCTGAGTATGTTTGTAAATATTTACACGTGCCACCATCAAACAATTAAGAATTTAATAAAATTTAATAAAAATGAAAAATATGATATGATATGGGTCGAGCGTTTGCCAAGTCACAAATAAATAATTTATTCACGAACATTAAAAAAATGGGTTGAATTATTTTCAAATTCGATTTAATATTCGAGTTTTTAAATAGTGTTTAAACGTGTTTATTTATTAATTTAAATAAATATGATCGAGTATTAATCGAGTCAAATTTGAATTGTTCATGACATACTTGTTGATAACAAATTAAAGAAATTTTAAAATATATAAGGGGCTATTTTGGAACTTTTATTTTTAATTATTTTATTTTATTTTATTTATATTTTGATCTAAATTATAATATGTTTTATAGAGATTTTTATTTTTAAAAGTATTCAAACTCAAAATTTTCATTTCAATATATTTTTAAAAATAAAAAATAAAAAATATATAAAATTTATATCGATTAAGTTTATTTTCAAAATTAAATGAAAAATAAAAAAGAAGATCTAATACATAGAATTTAAATATAAATGACAAATAATTAAATATATATGAGTATTTTAATTTATAGCCGATAATAATTATCTGTATTAATTTTATAATATGTTAAATAATTAAATTTAATTTGCCATTTTGTTATTTGTGGAGTAGAGATTTTTCTAATATTGGTGATTTTACATTTAATTATTAAAGAATATTAAACAAGATAAGAAAATAAACAGAAAAAAACAGATTATAGATGACGAGATCAACGCAGAGATAGAAGCAGAGATAAATTCTTATAGCCACATTTGCTTAAAATTGATGAAATTTTATTTTTTAAATTAAAAATAGCTTTGAATTGAATAATAATGTACGAAAATGTGTCTCGTACTCCGGCTTGCTGGTTAGCATTCACGGTATAAGAATCCTTAGATTGGAATTTCGAATCTCCTCTAACACAGTTGGTCTTAACGAGCTGGTACTCAAATTGTTACGCATATTAGGAGATTGAAGACTCGTATAATAACATCTGGTCATTCTTAAAAAAAAAAAAACAACAATCTTATAAAAATATTTTCAATCATTAAATTTAAGCAAAAAATTAAAACTAAATCACATTATTTTAATTTAAGATAATGTTTTTGAATATTTTGAATAATATTCTAAATAAAAAATTTAAGACATTATATTTTCGCTATATTTATTTTAAATATCTTATTTTTGGCATACAATGAAAATCAAAAGATTAAAATTAAATAATATTTTGAACCAGCCGGATCTTAAAAAAGCGAACCAGTTCAACCTCACTTCCAACCTGTGCAATCTCGGTTCTATGCAGAAACGGTTCTGAAATTTGACTATACCGGCTAAGATTGGCTCACGGTTGAACTGACCAGCCCGATTTGTTAGAAAAGTTAACTTTAGAGGTTTGATATATAAGTACATACCAATTGTGTGATATGCATGTGAATACTCCAAAATAAAATTTTGATTTATGCGTCAGTCAAAATTGCATATAATCTACTAAATTTGTCTTCTTATAATCTCACATCAATAGGCACTTATTAGGTTGCTCATCGAACAAAATTACATATTATTGTGTTAGAAAATTTGTGGCGGTAGAATAATAAATTAGCATTTTAATATTGCACAATGATCAATCACACAAACAAATAAATGAAAAGTAGCAATGGGAGATATCATGATTTTTATGTGGAAAACTCGGGAGAAAAAATAATAACGAGGCCTAGCTCTGTCAAAGTAATCAGCCATGTAAATATGACAATGCAGGTTCACTCTTCTACTGAAATATGGAAGATGAAATTACAAAGGACAAGAGTTGTTCTACTTTAATAATCGCAATTTAAGCTACAACAAATATTTTTCTTGGTGGTTTTAATACCCTCAAATTGTCGTTGATGCTTTATTTAAAAGTTGTAGTAATTGGCCATATTGACAGTTGTGGTAGCTTTAAGTGCGGCAGTCGGCAACAAAGGCCATTATGAAGAGTTGTAATAGCGTTGGGCAACCACAATGGTCGTAATGAGTGGTTGTAATAATAGCAGGAGACCAAGTAGGTCATAGTAGAGAGCTGCACTAACTTTCATAGGCAACAGAGGTCATAGTGGGGATTTGCATGAGCTAGGAGCCACATAGATTGTATTCTGTCACATAGGTCGTAGTGTTGAGCTGTGATAGCATTGATTAGCCACATAGGCATTAGCAGAGAGTTGTAATGACAACAATCAACCACGTAGGTCATAGTATGGAGTTGTGCTAACATTCATAGGCCACAAATGATGGAGCTAGAAGTTGCATGAGCTATGAGCCACTTAGGCCAAAGTTGGTCGCATAAGTCATGTTGGTGAGCTGGAATAATGTTTGTAGCTATAGAGGCCAAATTTAGAAGCTAAAATAATATGTGTAGGCCATAAAGGCAAGGGCTGGGAGTTGTGATAACATTTGTAGGCTACATAAGCTAGAGTTGGGAGTTGCATGAGCTTTAGTTGGCCACTAAGATCATAGAGAAAGGTTGTGAGGAGGTAACTTTAGGAGTCTGAAGATAGTTGTCGCATCTTGAGTACGGTGGTCGTAAGTCATGACAATTAGAAATTATCATTATATCTTTAATATGGTGTGATTTGTTGTATCCTATTTGGGGCTTGTTGTTACAGTGGATTTAGGGTATGTTGTTACACTGCATATGTGGTGTATCGTTACATCATCTTTGATGTGCATCATTACGTCACAATAAATGTCGCGACTCCAGAAGGTGCTTCATTGCAACATCTGTCGTTATTCTGTAAGGCCTGCCAATTACGAAAAGTATATAGAAGGTGACAGTGGTCGACAATGGTTGACGAGCGATTGTCAATGGTGGTCAGTATCTGGAGGAGCAGGAAGTGTTCGTTGGGTCTTTGGTCCTAAAAAACACTGAAAATCGACATCTTCTTCTTCTTCTTCTGATCAAGGCCTTGGTATTTATCTTCCATTAAGTCTTGATCTTTCAGTCCCTCTTAATGAAGCGGGTAGGGATTTATTGATAGAACATGCTAGTGACCTTTTATGTAAGTAAGCAAAAAAATTGAACCACTCCATTGGACGATCAAAAACGATCTCTTTGATTGCACAATATTTTATGGACATTTGAGTGTTTTAATGATGTCGGAATTGATATGTCTTGGGCTCATTGGATTAATCTCGATGCAACTATAAGATTGTATTCATTTGACTTTCGATTTGATCACGCAAAGCTTTCAAATATGATTTAATGCTTGATCTAAGCTTGATTTGATTCTAATTGGATTAATCTTGGTGTCATTAGGTCCGTCTAGTCGATTCAAAGTTTTGTATAATTTTAAATTTTATTTTGAACATCTTTTGCACAGAAATGACTTGAGATTTATGCCGCATGGCAAAAATTTGTTGATGACCTATTACAAATAATCTTTTAAAATATATCCATAAGTTAAATAGAAAGATGCAACTTGTGATTAAAACCTTTTGTTAGAGTCTTGAAGCATGCAAGACAACATGGGAATTTGTGGCAGTACAGTGATTAATTAACATCCTGACATTGTATGAGAATCCAGTACACACTCGGGTAATAGAAATTATGAGTAAAAACACAATACAATTTTTTTATGGAAAATCTAAAAAGAAAAAAAAAACCATGTGGTCTGGCCAAACTGAAGATGTCAACTATAAATTGGTGATTACAAATTTACTTAAATATACTAAAATGACGAGTGCGACACTTTTCTGGCATTTAACACGTTAGTTATAAAAACAGTCCATAAACAAAGCTTTACTGATAGTTTTTCATACATAAAAAAAAACCGATCAGTGCGACACTTTAACAACAGTTGACCTGTCAGTTTTAAAAAATGACTCATAAACGATGTATAACCGACGAATTTGTCTGCTTCAAAACACTGACGACGTATATCTCTTTGCTCGTACTGACAGATGAACAATCAATTATGCAAATCAATGATTGTCAAGAACTCGTTATTTCTCGAAAAATTTATGATATTAAATTGTTGGATAACCATCAGTAAATTTGTACCGTTAGAATATTAGTCAATTTTTGTAATTACGACAAGTGTTTTACCTAAGAGGCTAAAACCGTCGGTAAACCTTTCGTAACATTAAAAGAAACTATTTTTCTTATTATAAACGACGGATTGTGGCCGTGGGAAAAAGCAAAAATTCCAGTAGTGCTCTTTTCTCTTAAAATCCAATTATCTAGTACATGCCACATCACATCCATTTCTTAGTGAATCTTTTTGGTTTATAAGAGTTGGTACATATATATTTGATATGTCATCAACAAATTTTCTTCATCATGTATGAATCTAGAGGCATGACATAGATCTCAAGACAATCTTTTTAGCATAAAACATTTAAACTTCAATTCAGAGTCAACTAGACCTCCAATTTTAGCAAACTTATAGTTAAACTGACCGGTTTGACGAGACAAACCCAATGATATCAAAATTGGTCAAATCCGAGTTAAATCAACCTTAGATCAAATCATTAAATCTCTTTTGAAAGTTTATATCAAGTAGTGTGATGTGTCATTCAGAAGGTTAAACGGATGTTCAAATGCGGTAAGTTTATAACCGATTTGAGCGTCTCGACAAAACTCATCTAATGAGCCCAAGCTCATTCAATTCCAACATCACTAAAGCTCTCAAATGTCCATCAAATTTTGTCTAATCNTTTGAGCGTCTCGACAAAACTCATCTAATGAGCCCAAGCTCATTCAATTCCAACATCACTAAAGCTCTCAAATGTCCATCAAATTTTGTCTAATCGAGGGAACATCATCTGACCGTCTGATCAAAGTGGTTTATATTCTTACATTCATTGTACTTGGAACTCTATAAATAGAGTCTCACTTCTAATTAGAAAGGGAAGAAAGCTTGAGTCTTCATAAAGAGGTTAAAGCTTTGTTATGGAGTTGAAGTCCAGCACCGCTTTTGCCGCCGTCGACCACCACCGACTGTCGTCGATCACTGTTGACCACTATCAACCCCACTTGTCAGCCGCCATCGATCAGCATCGATCACCGCCCATCCATTGCAATAAGTTAATCCACATGTTGACGTTGTAATTCAGAAGACTTTGTATCCATTTTCTCTTTTGTGGGACAAGAGGACTTTGTTATCATCAATTTATAGTAGATTTTTATAACTATATCATGTCCCGTAGTTTTTTTCTTTTACGTGTTCTCCACGTAAAATCTTCTGGTATCATTACTGGTTGCTTTCTTTTATCTGAGTATGTGTTGAATTCTCGTGAAAACACTACGGTGATAACTCATCTATTTTGTAACATATTCTCTCTCTCTCTCTCTCTATAAATATATATATATATATGACGCGCACAAGTGGCAATGAATGTTGGAAAATAACAAATGTTGAGAGAAAAAGTATGAGAGTGAGTCCAACCTCACTGATATCTTCATTACTAAATCAAAAAATGCCTCATAGACTGTAAAATAAATATTATTAATTTTAAAATATTATATTTATCTTAAAATAAATTCAAAAGCTTCGGTAACTGTTTTTCATTTAAATTTTAATGAAATATTCAGACTTAAATTTTTCCTTCAAATTCTTATGAGAGTGGGCCCCAACCTTTAAATTGTTAAAAGTATTTCTAGAGAGAGAAAAAGTAAGAGAGGGAATGGGTTGGCTATATCAAATCATTGAAATTCTGATAAAAATGGTCTGATTTTATGATTCATTTTGATATTTGTGCTAAAACTTGAAACATGGGAGATTGATTTGTAAATAATCATGATTCTGATAGGGGAACAACTCTTGTTCGACTCATTAAGAAGCTCGTATTTGACTCGCTCACTAAGTTAACGAGCTGAATACCAACAACGGCTCGTTTTGGCTCGAAATACTACTATTCAATTATATATATATATATATGATGAATAGTATTTTTTAAAAATTTAATTGACTACAAAACTACAAAAAAAATTATAATCAATTAAAGTATTAATTAAGAAAATATAATTAAAATTATTAAATTAGATTCAAATGATATCTTAATATAAACAATATTTTTTAAATCTTTCATCAACCTTTAACATCTTATGGCTACGTAATTATAGTTGTCAAAACGACTCTTTGTTTGTGAACGGCTTGTGTTTGGCTCGTTTGTTGTGTTCGGCTCGCTAAACAAACGAGTCCAACACGAACACATTTCTTGAGCTCGAAGTATAAACGAGCCGAACACGAGCTGAGCCTGGGCTCGCTCTTGTTCCGCTCGTATACTCCCCTAGTTTTTGATGCTATGTATGTGATTGTGTATTTTTTTATGGAGAATAATTTTACTATTTTCTCTAAGAAAATTAATTATAAAAGAGATTCGTACGCTCCTACGAACTTTTTGTAGGAGATGCAAGCATAAGCCTAAATAAAAATAAGAATAAAAAACCCCAGATGACCAAACAATTTCGAAACAAACACATGATTTCATTATTGTTTTATCATATTGAAAACTCTTTAACAAATAAACTCTGCTCAAATTTTACTATTTGAGACATCCTAACTTATACATTCACATCAGACATACTGGTCTTAGTTATAGTGCTTATTTTGGTGTAGGTGCGAACATCTCAACATCAGTGCAATAAATCCCGAAGTACTGAATTCTTGTTCGTTTATGACAGTTTACGACATCATCAAAATATATCGCCAAACTCATATTTTGGGGAAATCCAACAGATGATGAGATAGAAAAGTGCAATTAAAGAGAGACCACTTACGAGTAACCAAATGACCAACTTAATCAGATGCACCCCTCTAAATCGAGGCTGGAGGCCAGCCGGGTGTAGGTCACCCGAACCAAGCAAAGGCATCGAGTTGTCAATCGCCTTAACCCAACTAAAGCAAAGAGTTCAAAATCGCGGCCATGTCATGCACGCCCTTGAGATTCCTCATATGGAAGCTAGATTTGTCAATAACATGATTCACGAGCATCCCAAAGGAATCTCCCGTCAATGAATGAGCTACATATCAAATCCTAGAGATTCTCCCTCTGCTTGAAAGTCTAGCCTCGTTTTGCCTAAGAGACCTTCTCATCCAAGAATCAACGCGTTGATGGTTAGACTAGAGTAACCAAAAAGCGAAGCCAAGTCGATCGCGCTAAGCATACCGATCCGAAGACCTTCAAAGGCCAACCGACAACCCCAATTCAACACAGTCGGATGAGCGGGTCTTGTCAAAGCTAGATCCACCGATTTAGCACAGTCAATGATACTTTTATACGCCTCTAAGTTTTCTTCTCTGACATTGCTTCATCTCTGCTGCTCACTCATTTTCTCAATCTCAACACTTTCTTATCGAGCACCACTGTTTAGCTGGGAGCCTGGAGTGCTTTTCTGTGTGACATTCATTTAGTTTGCTCTTGTATTATTATTATAGTCATGTTTCTTTCTGCCACTGTGTTTGGTTTTTCTATTACAGGCAATTATATCTTTCCTTGGGGCTCCATGGAGGCTATTGGATCTGTGGTGTTATTGGGGGCTCAATGCTTACTTTATGGTGGTGTCTTTCTGTGTGTTGGTGGTGTTATTGATGGCTCTACACCTGCATCTTGGTGGTGTTATTCGTGGTTATATCATGTTTTTTGTTGTTGTTATAGATGAGTTTGCTTTCCGAATATTCTGCATACTGTCTGCTGGTGTTATTGACGGTTGTGCCCCGAGTTTTGATGGTTATTAAAGTATCTAACCCTTGTTTTGGTGGGGATATTTGAGGTTGTATCATGTCTCTCTGCATATTATTTGGTAGTGTTATTGACGTGTTTGCTTCTCGGGCTCTCTGCATACTATTTGGTGGTGTTATTGGTAGTTGTATCCCGCATTTTTGTGATGTTATTCACGTCTATATCTTGTATGTTAGTGGTGTTATTGATGGGTTTACTTCCCGACCTCTCTGTATACTGTCTGGTAGTGTTCTTTCTGTGTTATTGTGGTATTATTCATGACGTTATCCCGCATTTTGGTGGTGCTATTCATGGTTGTTTCCTGTAATTTGGTAGTGTTTTTAATGGGTTTACTTATATACTATCTGGTAGTATTTTCCGCGTGGTGATGCTATTCTTTGCTGAGATTGAAGCTCTATACTGCTAAAAAAAAGATTGTTGGGTCTACCTTCTCCTCGTTTTTTTGCATTTTCTTCTTCCTAGGATCTCTGACTTTATTTTTGTCATTTTTGGGTATACATGTATCTTTTTTTGGAGGTTTTTATGTGTGGTGTATACCAGATAGAAGATCCTCAAATCCTCTTCTATCGTACAACTGTTTTTGACATTATATAATATTGCCTACGGGCTTTTTAATATATATATAACTCTTACATGAGTGCCACATATTCAAATAGCCTTATGTATAACTATACTTATGATCATAAGTATAAATAATTGTAACAATACTTCCAAGTTAATATCCATGTCACAATATCATTTTTCCTTACATATCACCATACATAATTTATCAGTCATTTATCCATATCTGATAATAATGAACGTACAACCCATCTATGCACATATCATCAATATTAATATTAAAAAGTAGGCATCAATCTCATGAAAATTCAATGATTTCTCTGCTAACTCGTCAATTCTACTAGTCATTAATATAACATACACATCCCAAACATCACTATCAAATAATTATGAGACGTTTAATAATCAATATGATCAATATCTTCAATCATATATTATACATGAAATATGTAAATTAAATCTAAAATAGATATAGCATGCAATGATAAGAATTACTAAAATTATAGGAATTTGTGCTGAAATAAATCAAACTAGATATAGCACACTTAAAAATAAAGGGTATGATTTTCCCTTATAAGCAATAGTTATGAACAACAATTAGTTAGCTCAAGATGAACATACAATGCTCATAATTATTCGAGACTTAGCTCAAGAACATCGATTGAATTTATACTTGAGTGCCCTGCAACCCAAAATTCTAATCATGTTAAGGAATCGAACACATGTAAACATACAACCTAAACACGTCTACAATATCATCGTAAACTGTCATACAACATGTGTACAACATTATTGTACACATAGTCCAGATGCATCTGCACTCCACACTTAATAATTTTTCCCAACATAGATGGTCGCCACTCACCACCTATTGCCAGTGATTCCCACTAGGGCTGTCAAAAAAAGCTCGTTGTTCGTGAACAGTTCGTGTTCAGTTCATCAATGAGTTCGTGTTCGATTCGTTCGATAAGTAAATGAGACGAACGTGAACAAACTCTTTTCGTTCAGTTAGTTAAACGAACCAAACACGAACAGTGATGCGTTCGTTCGTGTTCGAATCGTTATTGTTCGAAATATAAAATAATTTAAAATAATTATATATAAATAAATTTATGATATTTAAAAAATTAAATTTTATAAATTATAATATATAATAAATTAATAATAATAATAATAATATACTTATAAGCTGCCCCAAACGGACCCTAAAATAGATATTATATATTTATATAATATATGTTATATAATTAATATAATATATTATTTATATATATTAATAATAGGGATGTCTAACTGGCTCGTCGTTCGTGAACAGCTCGTTTTCAACTAGTTCGTTAAGAAACGAACACGAACAGTGACTTCACGAATAATTTCAAACACGAGCTTATTTCAAACAAATTAAATTTTAAACGAACCAAACACGAACACAAGTTCTGTTCGTTCGTGTTCGGTTCGTTTACACCCCTAATTCCCACCATCATAGTTATTGCCATTGCCTCAGCATATTTTGTTGTTTTTCTATTGGCATTTATCGTCGTCATTAAATAAAACAATTTATTTAATATACAATAAAACTAAAACGCCTATTTAAAATATAAAATATATTTTAGTTTAAATCAAAATATAAATAACATAAAATAAGTTATATTTAAATGTGATCCCTAAAGTTGACCCGACCCAAAATAGCATGAGTAAACTACTAAGCATAGCCTGAAATTTTAGACATGGCATATTATATTTAAAAGTGGCCAACGGGAAAAAGTCTAGGTCAGATTATTTATTTATTTATTCATTTATTTATTTTTTTATATTGAATTATTAGAAAATTTAGTCAATTAATTATATGGGCATTTATATACATACCACCTATTTCATATGTATTTACATATCTAACTTTATTTTTACATTTATACCACCAAAATCTTTCATATTAAATAAAAATATCATTCTTTTAGTTTCTTTAAAAAAATGAACTAAATTATTTCATATATATATATATATATAAGATGACATGTATATAAATAGGAATTAAGTGAAATGCATTCAAAATCTTTCTTTTTTTTTAGACATTTACATATATACCTCTCAAATCCTATGCATTTACTAATCTAAACTTTGTATTTTACATCTATACCATCTAAATATTTCAATATCATCCAAAAATTCATGCATGCAGTCGCAAGTATTGAGCTTCAAATGCATAACCATATGGTTTAGAGCTAAAATTGTCAACCATTAAGCTAAAATCAACTGCATCGTATAAGAAAATATTTGAACTTATTTTTTGGATATTTAAAAAAAATATTATAAGGGTTTTAAATATAAATCACATAATTCTTACATATTTATATACCTAATATCTAAACTTTGATATTTACATAAATAAAACCCAAATCCTTAACATCACACAAAAAATATCACTACCACTAATATTTTAAAATGAAATATGCCTTTACATACTCAAGTGTTGGTGTCAATATGACACTAAGGGCCCGTTTGGGATAGCTTATAAGTGCGGCGGTATTTTTTATTTGCTCGTTTTTTAAAACGTTGTTTGTCTCGTTTGGGTTTTTTACACTAAATGCAGGCCGTGGGTCGAACCCCGCTGTCGACCGGCGCGCCGCTTTTCAGGATAAGTTGCTTACCCTGAAACGCACAAGTTGCCCCAAACAGACCATAAATTGCTAAAAATGTAAATATTAAACTTTTGAGTAAAATCTGTAAATGCATGAGGTTTGTTTGGTATGTATGCAAATCTCCCGAATTATATTTTGTATTAGGGACAACTAAGTTAATATGGTTACCTACTCGCCCAATAACATTTAATTGTCAATAAAAAATATAATAAAAATCAAAAAATAGTCTCTAATGAGATTTCAGCTTGTGCAATCAATTTATGGTTGACCAAAATTGGTTTTGTTGACCAACAGAACCAAAGAAAACAAGTTCTACTTACAGTCAACTAAAAGCCTACATGCCCATTTATGGGCTTCATGTAATCCGAGAGCCTAATTTCAAGTCTAGAAAATATATGTTTGAATTGGATGTAGCCCAAATGTGGCTGCATGATTTAATGATAATATGACATATATCTTCTCATATATTAAGTTGTAGAGCCCAATTTATGCTCATAAAAAAAAATAAATAAATAAGGGCATTTTCATAAATATCACATAATTCTTATGTATTTACAATTGTGCATGCATAAGTTTAAACTAAGGCTGTAAACGAAAGTCAAACTCAAGCCACCATTGACTGAAGATTGATTAAATTAAACTTAATTTTAAGAGTTCAAAAGAGATAATTTTTTTTAAAATTAAATGACAAATGGAATGAACATTTAAGAGAGAATTAATAATAAATTATTTGAGATAGATTATGAATTTTTAAATATTTTTAATAATTTATGTTTTTTTTTTAATTCTAACATATTTTAAGAGTATTTTTTTATACAATCTGGCTCACGAGCTAATGAGTTGAGTCAATGTTGGCTTACGCTTGGTTTGTTAGCTCATCGAGCTCAGCTTACGAGCCACTTATCGAGTCGAGCTCGAGTCGGCCTGGCTCACTCACACTCCCTAATTTAAACCACATTACGAATTTATAGAAATGATTTAAGGTTGTCTCTCCATAAAATATAATCAAAATGAAACTTTAAAAGAAAAAGTGAGATAATTAATCGGATTGATATGTATATTTTTACATTATCTTTTTTATATTTTAATGATCTGAGGGCATGTATTTGGATATATATGTACGATCATAATTATTTTAAATGATTTTTTTTTAATGTAAATAAAGCAAATAATATAAATAACAAATTCATAATTGATTCTATATTTATTTAATTGTGATTTCATCCATGATGTAAAATGCTAAGTAGATGATGAATAACACAGAAAAAAATCAATCAAGCCAAAGAAATAATGTTGCATCATAACATCCATCAAATATAATACAAAAATTATTTTTTTTTACAGCATAGAAATGATTTGATTACCTGCCCCACGCACATAGATTTATGATTCAGCCATTTCTGCATGCTAAGAGGGCAATAACAAGCTGCGACATTTCTATGATAGAAGTTGAAATAAAAATAAGAACCTTAAACTATATAAGTTAGGTCTGATGAAACGAAAATTAAACAATTTCAACCTCACAAGTTCTATCTGCTCCATGAAGAGGTTAGCTTGGATTGATTAAAGGCTCAGTTTATAGGTGATTGATTCCTGGCTGTGTCAGCCATGGCTTCTGCCATCTTCTGCCGCATCTTATACTGCAGCATGGTGGGAGCACAATCGAGAGGGGTTTCCCCTAATCAGAAAATCATGAGATCAGTAAGGCCTGCACTTCCATTAACTCAATAGAGATCATAATGGTGGATAAAACAGACCATGGCTCTTCAAAGTAAAGTTAACGCATGATATGATTTTAAAAGAAAGAAAAACAGATTTAATGTACTCACAGTACACCATCATCATATTGTTTCTAAACATTAGAGGGCATTGTTTACAGAAGTACATGAAGCACAAAAAATGAAAATGCTGAGCATGATAGGCTTTACTGTTAGTAAGACACACAAGGAACCTAAAGAAAAGAGTCTTGAAAAGTAAACTGGAAAGATTTATACAAAACTCGGAAGTGCACACACAACTTCAAAAAAACAAAGGCGGCACATAAATTCTATGCAGAAAAATATTAGGAAGCTACCTTGAGCATTCTTCCTCTCCACACTGGCTCCATGGTTCATAAGAATGAAAGCTATCTCAGTATGGTTAAACAGTGCAGCCTGCATCATTTAACACAATATTTGCATCAGCTTGTAACACTTATTCATTGAATTTAAGGAAGATACGAGGAATTGCAGAAAGCTGATCATTTAATGATACTGATATATCAGGAGTCTCTTTGAAGCATAAATTTTCAAAAAAAAAAAAAAACTCTTCAGTATTTGTAAATGCGGAAAGATAAAATAAATTCGCAAGGGATGGAAGAAAGAAGCAAGCTAAATGAAACGTGGACAGCCATTAAATTAATTGGCCTAACTGAAACTATTTGTGAAGCAGCTCAGGACCATTGAAGAGTTCATAAAGCTGCTGATGGAGATGATGCTTAAACAAAAAGTAAATACGCTGGTTCAACTTGAGCCACACCATAAAAAGGCACAAGGAAACCTTTATGAAAGTTAAAAAAAGTCCTTATGTTACCATCCTTAACGAGTTTTAGAAAATAAATAAATAAATTTCAGACATTTGATCTGGGAGACTCCATGATCAAATAGTCGAGTTAAAGCACAAGCCAAAGCTCAGGCACAAAACATGTCAAGTCATGCCAGAAGTCCGCCTAGAGTTTGTCCTAAGGTCAATCTCAAAGTTCAAATCAGTGCATGGAGTACACGAGACTATATGGAGGCTTCACGAAGGGAAACAAGTAAATGCTGAAGGAACTCACTCAAAAATAATTCAAATTAAATTTCAAGATTCTCTTTCCTTAAAGAAAGGGCCCTACCGGAAAAAGGAAGGTAGTGACAAACAAAAAATGAAAAGATTCATCAAAATCAATACGGACAATTATGAAAATAAGGCGATTGTCCTGTCTAATGATTAATCTCATCCTTATGATACGAAAATAGTTCTAATCATTATTGATTTTATTGTGTTTATCAAAATAGATTTTAGAAGCCTAAAATAATTGCTTTCACCTAGGGCTACTTGATTCAATTCAATTCAATCCTAATCAAGTATTCAAATCAAGAAGTCTATCCACCATCCTCACTTTTCTCCATTTCCCAACCCTAGGCAACCAAAAGAGGCACTCCCCCTAGCCAAATTTCTACCAAAATATTTTCTCTCTCCAAAACCAAACCACCATCCTTCTCTCTCTAGAATACCCTCCCTCTCTAGAGAAGGCCTTCTCTCTCTAGCTCTCTCTCTCAAACTCCAGGTAAAAAAAGGCTTGGAAGATCAAGATGAAAGCAAGGGAGGCATCATGAAGCCAGGACGAAGAAGAAAATCAAAGAGAAAGAATTATAAAGGTAGAGATTAAAGAATTTCAACATCAAGGAGCCTACAAGGAGGTATAGTAAGGTTTTACTCCCCTAATTTTTCATTCTCAGCTTTCATTAGTATTCTCAACAATTCATCTTTGTTTTATTTCTAAATATCACTCACATATTTCACTTGGCCATTTCATCTGCAAGGACAACTTAAATTAGGTTTCCTTGGGTAAAGACCCGTAAATTCCAAATATAATCTCATGATTTTCAATAGCACATCATTGATCAATCAATAATTATTAATCCTATTGCCGTTTCAAAAATTAATCCAGCCAAAAACTTCACAATTGAGACATTCAAATGCTCCTTTCAATCCAAGATTGAAAAAAATAAATTTTCATTTTCATAATAAAACATACTAATATCCAATATCGTATTATCTTTTTTAAAATTCCTATGGATACTACAAAATACAGAGATTTATGAACTAGGTTTATGAGGCATTAGGAATTGTTCAGGTGAAGCAAATTCAACATGTAATTAGAAAATCATCTAACAAAATTTAGCTGAGCTTAGAGCTTGTCAGGCAAATAATCATAGGTAGACAAGTTTAAAGTTTTGTTGTAAGGTACAAAGCTAAACATACAATTACAATAATACATCATGATCATTGCTTATCCCAACCAGCTTTGGGTTAAGCCTTATGAATCATCAATCTCCATTATTTTTTTGATGTCTTAAGGTATAAAATTATATGCACAAATTTTTGCACCGCTTCTAATAATGTTGGCCTTGGTCGGCTTATTCACTTCCTAATCCCTCTGCACCAATTACACAATCACAAAAGGCAAGAAAACATGGAATGAATAATAAAAATCAGGTGTAATAGCTATAACTCTTTCTGCTTACCATTTCAATTGAAAAAAAAAAAAAAATCTTATTTGATATAACTTCCATAAAAAAGATAATATCAACTCAAGGATGCTTTTTAAAGGCTTACCAAATGTAGTGGAGTCATTCCTTGCTTGTCACAGTAGTTGGCATCCACACCCTGTTTAGAGGTTAAAAACATGGCAATAAATGAACAAACAAGGACGAAAAAGTACGGTTGTTTCAATTTTAGGGTAACTTGGCGTCAAATCAAAAAATAAAGGTAATAAAGCAGATGACCATTCTGCACACAAACCTCGCTCAGAAGCTTTCTGACACCAGCTGGGTCACTATTCTTGATGGCATCTCTTAAACCCTACACATTAATAGCATTTTATTAGGCAAAAAATCTCATTATTATGGTATAAGCTCTGTGTTGTTAAGAAAACATGCAGTCAACTTGCTTTTTCGCAAGGCATTCACACCTCTCCACTAACATCATAATCTGCTTTAGGCTTGTCCACATTACCATTGCTTGCTTGGCCCATGTTCAAAAATGAACTGCAATTATAAATTTACACAGCATGGACTTTAAAGATAAGCATATAAATATAACAATTAAAGAAAATAAATCATTTGAGATGCATATAAGATATGAAGCAGCTACAAAGATGAGATGAATATAATGTTACATCGGCGCCTGAGGGCAATTTAGTCTTTATTAGCCTAAAGACAATTTAGTCTTTTATTATTTATTATTGTTGGTATAAATAAGGGCTAATATGTTTAGGATTCGGGGTATGCATAATTGGGGGAAACTTCCTACCTCTCGAATTGTAGTATAGGAAGAGAACGTCTATCTCTCAAATTATAGGTGCTCATCTTTTATGTATTCGTGTGAGTTGTGTGGTGTTGTAATGCTTTGAAATAAAACAAACATGAACAACAACAACCAAAAAAATTCATGTGACATCAAACCAGCATTGCTGCTTTAGGAGGATTGAGAGTTGTGGCATCGAGAGAAAGAATGAGGAACAGACTTGAGCAGCAGTACTCGGAAGAAATAGAGCAACATTCGGATAGTTTGAACAAGCGGAAGCAGACAAACTAGAGCGAAGAAGTTGGAAGCGAACTTGAGCAGCATCTAGACAAAATTGCAGAACATCTTGAGGTTTGGGACGAAAAACAGCGAACAAAACAAGATGGCATGCGATTTAGGGCTGGAGATGATCTCTTCAAAGAATTTCAACCTAGGATAGAGAACCACAGTGAGTGGGACCCCGATAGAGGGCTGCATCCAACTACGATAGTGCCTTTTGTGGTTGCAGCCTTCCTGGAAGAAGGTGATTTAGAAGTAATGGTGGGAACGAGACAGACAGAGAAAGGTGGGGAAGTTTGTAAGGGGCTAATTTGGACATTGTAGAATATTCAAGAGGGAGACAAGATGATGGCGCTTCGCAACGACCCCAATTTGTGCAAGACATTGGTGATGTTGAAGACTATGATGCAGGCAATTCAGGACGCGGGATTGAGATTTTTTATCGAGTTACATAGTATGGAAGAGACACATGATATAGAGTTGGCAAAGAATTCAGTGTTCGAAAAGTTACTGGATGAGTTAATTGGGGTTGCGATATTCTCAAAAATTGATTGGAAGTCAGAGCATCATCAACTTCATAGGCGACTAAGTGGAAAGGATTTCTTAGGGTATTTTGAATTCTTGAGGGTCATTATAAATTTCCGATTACGTGGAAAGGATTGTCAGATGATGACGCCACATGACCTGATCCAATAAAGCTTTATTCAACCTTGAGGGCAAGTTTACCTTTTTTCGGGAAGGGGGGGANGGGGTAATGTTATCCCGACACCTAATAGCATTTTGTCTTTTGTTATTTATTATTGTTTGGTATAAAAAGGACTAGAAAATTTAGGTTTGGGAGTATGTAAAAAATTGTTGACTTGAGTATTAGGGTTAGGATTTGGGAGTGACTTCCCACCTCTCGAATTGTAGGTGCCTATCTTTTATGTAATCATGCGAGTTGTGTGGTGTTGTAATGCTTTAATTTGAGATTAGTGAAATAAAAATACTTTATGCCCTAATTTTCATGGAAAAATCATATTGAATCCTATCATATAACCCAACTATAACGACCAACGGCAAATGGCAACTTCATTCTAGAGATGGTGGATACAGTACTCAAAACAAGAATGACCATACTAATCTTAGGGGAAGATATCCGTGCTAAGGTTCCACTTAGCTCTGAAAAAGTTACAAAAGCAAACCGAAAGCTAATGTTTTTAACTTTAAAGCTGCACAAAACATGCATACTAATTTAAAAAATAATTTTCATAAGAAAAATGCTGCTTTTCTGGATTTATAATAACCTGGACTTGCTGTTTGAAGAAGAAGAAGAAGAAGAAGAAGGCTTCCTTGAGATGGACCCCGTTGTTCTCTGGTTTAATGAGGGATTCTTCGGCCTTGGATTGGAATGACTACTAGAAACAGAAATATTCTGCAAATAAAGAAGAAATTCAGCCGCCAAGGTCCAGGATTAAATCAAAATCAATAGAAACATGAAACATCAACCTGTGAGGGCAATGGATCTGGTATTGGAGGTTTACAAATGCATAATGGCATTCCACATTTGCACTCAAGTGCAGTAGCAACAGCATCCCTAGAGATTGAATTAACTTCAGGGGCATCATTCTCATCCACATTTAATCTTGAAACTCCATTTACTATAGCAGCAACTGTATCATAAGACCTTTGACCATTTTCTCCAGATCTAAACAAGTAATTCAGAAAACATGAAACTAAAGATGGAAGAAAATTTAAGTATCGATAAAACATTGAATTGTTCATTAACTAAAGATACGTACAGGAACTAGAAAGGCGAAGCCAAAACAGAGACTGACAGCATCATAACTTTAAATTTTACAAGCGTATGGCAAAAAATATGGAAGCTAAAACACTGGGAAGAAATTATAGATAAAGTACCACCTTAATTATGTGGGCACCAAATAAAGGTCGCTTCATAGCTTTGCAGCCAAGAGAAACACCATTCATATATAAAGAAAATTGGTATTTGACAGAGGCTCAAATACTGATTTCCCATGCGCTAGGCCTCATGATGAGAGCCCGCGCCATGTGCCTAAATATTCGAGAACCCAGCGCCACTGGGATCGAAACTGTGACCTGAGGGGAACCCCGCCAACCAACAAACCATGGCTTGCGACACTATATATATATATATATATATATATATATATATATATATATATATATATATATATATATGGTGCCACCTACCGCGACTCTTTGCTTGACAGAGTTTGTAAGACCCCTGGGGTCACAGGTTTGATCTCACCCATGTGCGGAATGAAATTCTTAGAAAAATGAGGCTGGTCGAGGAGTTCGTCTAACAGCCTCTGGCCAATCTTTTACTATATATATATATATATATATATATATATATATATATATATATATCTCGGTGAAAGTCTTTATTTTATGTAAAAACGAACATGTTTATTTCATTTGCCAATACGAACGTTATTTGGGGCATTTACATACTACCACCTATTTCATATGTATTTACATATGTAAAATTTAAAATTTTCTTTTTATATTTATACACCTAAATTTTTCATATCATGAAGAAAATATGATCTCGATTTTAACTTTAGAAAAATGAAATGTGAGTGATCTTCCTCCGCCCAGTTGTATACTAGAATGTCATCAAAAGAGACAGCGACAAACTTTCCAATGTGAGATCGGAATTCATTAATCTCATGAAGGTAACAGACACGTTTGACAGACCGAAAGACATAACGATCCACTCATAAGATCCGTCGCGCGTCTTGAAGCTGGTCTTTCACTTGTCTCTCGGCCTCATCTGTATCTAGTGATAGTCGTTATGCAGGTCTATCTTGGAGAAGATAGTGGCTCCATGTAGCTGGTCTAAGAGATCATCCAAGTAGGGTATGGTAGAGGAACATGATAGTAATCTTGTTGATGGCTCAACTATCGATGCACATTCGCCGTGATCCATCCTTTTTGGGCACCATTAGAGCCAGGACGATCTGGCGCATTTTCTGACTACCACCCTTGCAATGAGGTCCTGCACTTGCCATTGTAGTTCTTCATACACCGCAGTTTTTAATCTGTAGGCTAGTCGGTTTAGCAATATGAATTTTGGTATAAGGTCGATGGCATGTTGAATTTTCCTAAATGGTGGCAATCCTTTTGGTATGTTGTTGGTTATAACATCCTAAAAGTCCTGCATCAATGGTTGCAGTAGTGTTGGTACCTCTCTTTCTTCCTTGCTTCCTTCCAGAAGAACTAATGCTAGTGTTAAAGAGAACTCTGACCAACTGCAGGAAAGCGGTATGACTAATGTTGTCTCTGTATCGCCTCCGCCTTTGGCATCCTTAGCCGGTAATAAAACTATATGTTTCACATCCTTCTTGAAAGAATAAGTATTTTTGAACCCGTCATGTTGAGTCTTGCAATCAAAATGTTAAGGCCTGCCTAACAGAATGTGGCAGACGTTTATAGGAACCATGTTGCACCATACATATTCGTGTAGCTAGTCTCCAATGGATAAGTCAACTCGGCACTATTGATCAACACGTATCTCAGTGCTTTTCTTCAGTCAGGTAAGAGGATATGACTGAGGATGCTTTTGTGTAACCAATCCTAACTTTTTCACCATGCTTAAATTATGATATATACAAGAAATGACATTCAAGGGAAAATCAAGTTACTTAGCAGAGCATTATTTCTTCAGCATGCTGCCTTGAAATGTAGAACAGAAAGCCTTCCAAATTAATCCTTACCAAATTCATACTTATGAGCCTATAATCAATTTATGATCTAGAAGAACCTGGAAGCTAGAGCGCCTTTAATCTGTGATCTTTTGAAATTAGACATTAGACTACAAGGTTCATATGTATCAAAAATAGTCGTGCATTAAAATGTAGGCTTGAATGGGGAAGGATAGCATCTTTCGTAGTGCAGCAGCTCCACCCTCCCTTACCACACTTGCTATTTTTTTTCATTAAAAACGCCAAGAAAAAATTAATAAAAAAATTAAAATACAAGAAAATTATTGGAAATATCTCCTTGGATAAAAATATAGAAAACATTACCGAGAACGATTATTGAAACAATCTTCACAGACTCTGACATTTGAAAGGATGCCAAACTGAGGTAGAGCCTGACAATAGACATCTAATTTATTATAAACACGGTGAATGAGACCAAAGAAGCAATGGACTAAAAAAATTCATGGCATAGAAAAAAAATCCCAGAGCAAGAAAAATCTACCATTTGATTTGATGAATGTTCACTACACAAAGTCCTACCACAGCATCGACAGTGGTGCTGCACAGAGAAAACAAGAAAAGGGAGATTGACAGGGTTGCAAATATAATGGAAATATTGAAAGTGTGAATAAATACAAGAAAACCAAGAAAGTATGAGAAATTGAATCCAAAAAAAAAAGAAACGAAACTCAATTAATCAATACCAATTACTTTAATGGATGTCAAGGGAAAAATAAAGCTTCTGTAATCCATGTTCCTTACTCATTCTTATTAAAAGTTGACTGAGATGTTAAACTTTACTTACAGCAGATCATTTCTCACTCAAGACAATGTTATTTCTGATCCACCTATTTTCTTCCTTATCCTTCCACCTTAACTTTATCTGACTCTCAAGTTGAACATCTTCTAATCTTCATTGTACACATCAACCTTCTATCTTATTTCCCACTTCTTTAAATTTGATGGAAGTTATTCCCAACATCCCATTAGTACAATCATATGCTCATCCATCCTTTCCATTTTCAACACATAAGCATCTTAGCATTCTCATTTTGTCCACTAAAAATTGGCAATTAGTGACTTCTTCGTTGCCCAAAATCCAGATCCAAATAGCTGGTTTACTTGCAGTTTGCAAAACTTCAAAATATCATGCTGACCACTTACCCTAATATTTGTTCAGGCTGTTGATTTCATCATTACTTACTATAAATAAAAACCTTAAGAGACAAATAAAACCAACTTTTTCCCATGAACGCATTCTACAACTCGCACAACTGCTCTTTAATTTTTAATACTCGATGCTCCCACAAATCATTCCACGATCAAAAGAAAATTCACAAGCGTTGTCCCCCTCGTCGATTCAATCAAGAAGATCGTTAAAGGAAATAGATCAACTGCAAGATCATCAAAAACAAGCCAAATTTCTCAAGTCGCAGCAGAATTGTGACTACAAAGTAGGGCACGGCTTCGGGATCCATCTCCGACAACAAAGACGAAACGAGTACACTTGCGTAATTAAGATTGGGAATGAAGAAAACAAAAGCCAATAGATTCAATTGAAGATTCCAGGGGAAGGAAGGGGTGGGTTTACCCTTCGCCGGAAAGTGGTGAAGCCGCACTTGCAAACGTCGCACCTCGGAGCCTCCTGGAACACCGGTGGAGTCTCCATCTTCGCCTCTGTATCTCCCCTCCCCTCTCAATCGCTCCCAGCCAGCCCGGGTTTTCTCCAAAAATGTGAGATTGTTACGATACGACAATATTCTGACACAAATCTAGATGTTGCGATGAGTAAGACCCAAAGTTTCATATTTACACCACTCAAAAATTTGATATTTACACTTATTAAATTTTATTATCTTAAATATGCATGAAAGATAAAATAATAATGATATTTTTTATGTGATTTTATAACTATAAATATGATTGTTTAAGTGTTAGATAAGAATTATGTGCTATGTAAATGCCCCAAAAACAATTGTATTGGCTTAAAAATAAATAAATAACAAGGGAGATTTATATATATACCACTCAATTCATATCTAGGGTTGTCAAAACAGCTCGTTGCTCGGGAACAGCTTGGTTCGGCTCGTTAAGAAGTTCGTGTTCGGCTCATTCGCTAAGTTACGAGCCCAACATGAACAACACGAACAAATATTTG
>NEWO01000023.1:822632-833669 GCA_003013225.1 Phalaenopsis aphrodite | reverse complement strand
CTTCCATTATGGATGTCTACATTAGAGTCTAAAGGCCTTCGTTTGAATAAATCTAAAATTGAATAAATAAAATATAATTCTATTAGTAGTGGATCTAATGACAGAGTTGCAACAATTAGTAATCAAATCATTAAAAAGTGTGAACCTTTTAAATATCTCGAGTCTATTGTTCAAAGTGATGATGATATAAATTGAGATGTTATCAATAAAATTCAAGTTGGATGATTGAAAGTAGAGGAATGCATCGTGCTTATTGTGTGATAGAAAAGTATCGCTTAGACTTGAAAGGAAAATTTTATTACATGGTTATAAGATATGCAAATCTTTGTGGCACAAAATGTTGGCCTTTAAAAGAGAAGAATAAAACTAAATTAAATTTGCCAAGATAAGAATGCTTAGGTGTATGAGTGATAATACCTTAGACAAAATGTAAAACAAATGTATCTATAAGAGAGTTGATATAGCTCCAATGACAGATAATATTAAAGTCATCATAGATAGTTTGATCACATTAAATGTCGATCATCTGATAATCCAGTTAGGAAAGTAGATGTTTTAAATTTAACTTATATTAAAAAAGATAGATATGAGCCTAAAAAGTCTTCAGCATATTATATAAAAAATAATCTTAATTGAGAAAAAAGATTCATGTAAGCGACTAGCCGACCAAAGTTAATGCGATAAAAATTTGTTGTTGTACATGTACTAAAAAAATTCTTGCCCAAAAAAAAAAAAAACTTTCAAGAAAGTGAAGCATAAACATTGTGGCAAGGGTAAAAAAAAATCATTTTGATCATTGACAAGCCATTTGGAAATTTCTTCCAAGCAAAGTTCATCAATCTCCCTCCTCATAGACATGCCATTTGGAAATATTCTTCTAAGCAATATTTATCAATCTCTCTCTCATCATAAGCCAAAAATGGCGATATCCATAACCACTACAAATTAAAAAAGAAAAAAAAAGGTAAAATTTGTTCTTCAAGAAAGCCACATATCCCATATATTGCACATGAATTTGTAACAATTCTCAAATATCAAAACGAAAAATTCATTTTTTTATTTTCACTCAACATCCACTTATGCCGGCAACACACTTTAGAAAAAGTAAGATTCCACAAAAACATAAAATACAACAAACCAAAAAACTATATTCATAATCATAATGATGAATACAAAGGGCTCATTGAAAACCATTGATCTTTAATCAACGTTCAATCCAGTCCTTGAACAGCAGCATCATGTAAAGAGGAACATTTACAGCAGCAATAATTATCGTCGACGCTAGTACCCGAATCAACCTTCGAACCAGCCTCATCATCATCGATCGATTTTGCCGAGTTTTTCCAAACTTCTCCAAAGTCATGTCATTACTCATCTCCACCAAAACGGATGCCTCTTGCTCTTGTGTCGATTGTTTCTTCGCAGAAGACCTCAGCACCGCATTACCCCTGTGACAGTCGAAATCGATTCACTGGCCCAAACTTGTGAGCAAAGGTTTCAAAATAGTCCATAAACTTTTTAAAGTGTTCTTTATTCAAATTGGCAGTGTCGCCAACTTCGCTATTTCTTTGGATGAAAATTAATGGTAGGAAAGACCAAATTTAACACCTAGAAAAGCCTGGTGTTATAATGACCGATGAAAAGAACTATTTTGGTCATTTACTACAATCCTTATACATATATGAAAATTGAAAGATTTACATGCATACCACTTCATTCCTATGTATTTACATAACTAACACCTAAACTTTAACTTTTACATTTATACCACTTTTAACTATGCATGAAAAGGCCTATTTCACCTTTTAAAAGTTAAAATAGTGGTATTTTTTTTTTGGTATGGAAGATTTGGGGGGCATAGATGTAAAAGTATAGGTGTTAGATGTCAAAATACATGGGAACTAGGTGGTACGTAAATTTTATAAAAGAATCAAAATAAGGAAGCAACTGATGAAGTTGAAAGAGTGGTCATCTAGCGCACCTTCCTGTTTTTCCAACATTTGAGTATGCAACAGGAACAGTTTTGCTTTTCTTTATTAAATGCATCGAACCCTCGGAATCCCAGACCATGTCATATTCACAATCTTCCTCATCGACCTTCTCTTTCATTTTGGCCCATTTGCTTCGCACGGAACTAATGCTGCTCGTAAATCGACCGAAAAACGCAAACCCATTTGTAGGCCATATGAAAAGAAGTAAAATAGTAACAACGAACTGGAACAAGTACCTGGCAATGCCTTTGTAAATTTGTCGCATATCAAAGGCAAAATTGCAAAAGAAATTAAGCACAGAAAACATAGGTTTAATGTTTCAAAACAAGTACCAGATGTAGATGTGGGTTTGCATAGGAAGAAAACAAAGGCTAGTTGAAACAGCAGTGTCTGAGCTAGTTGTATTTGAAGGACTTGCGGTAAGTAGCATAAATGATGGATAAAGGTTTCCCTGTTGCCAGCTGATAGTCCCTAGGGTATGCTGCAAATTTTATTAATTGCAAGCCAAGAACTGGAAGAAGAATTATTTAAAACTCTCACCTCTATCACAGGCCCAAACTCTGTTGAGTGAGTCATTGTACATTGATCATGATCATGTCCCGACAATACAAGCGTCTGCAATGAAAGCATTTATTTAAGGGGCATTTACATGCATAACACCCAACTCTTATGTATTTACATATCTAAAAACTAAACTTTACTTTTTACATTTATACCACAAAAATCATTCATATCACATAAAAAAAACCACCATTTGAACTTATAAAATGTGAAATACACCTTTTTTTTTTATTGGTAAAGTGGCATATATGTAAAAATTGAAGTTAGATGTCAGATATGTAAAAGAATAGGAATTGAGTCGTATGTATGTAACTATTCCTTTATTTAAATGAAAAATTGCCTTCTTAGGAGAGATAATCAATATAGTTAAAAAGAATCTTACAGGTTTGATTAAGTGCAATAAACGATTGGAAGTTTCATTTGTCAGGTAATTTTGGTACCTGCATAGGATTAATGAAAGGGTAAGTACCAAAACCCCTACTTGTTTATCAAGCTCCAACGCCAAAAGCTTCATTAATAAGTTCATAGGCATATAAAGCCAATCAGTTCATTGGAAATTTGAAATTAAACAGTTTTAAATTAGTAATAGTAGACAACAAGGCAGCTCATCCCTTCGCTGGTTGCTCAACACCTTCAATAAACCAGTAAAAGATCATGTTTCAAACATTGGGCTACCTCGGGATCTCATACATCACTAATTTCGAACTATCAGTATATATTCTCTGTTTCAACTCGAATGTTTATGTAAATGCCTAGTAGAATTCTTTCAATAAAATTTGCTTGCCGTTAGTAACAGCTAATTCTATTTCATATTACCTTTATGTAAAAAGCTAGATGAGAAGATTTCCTTTTATATTATGGTCAGTTGGGTAATGTGGCGGATTAGCATGTCCTTGCCACACTTGGCTAAGCAGGCATATAAGGGAAGTTATCAATGAGCTCTCCCTTGTAAAGACATCATAATTGCCTGATTTATCAAATGCTGAGTGACGATGGTTGGCCCATGCCCAAGCCAGAGCTAGGCTTTCCACTTAAGCCCGACTAACAGATATTTTCTCAGAATTCAAGGGCTTGTTTGATATCAATTTTGTTTTAAATTTTTATTGTATTTTTAACGTGTTTGTTTAGTTTTATTTTTATTTTTTTTTCTAAAATCAAATTAATATGTTTTTAAAATCACTCAAAATAGCTTTTAGATGTTTTGAATATTTAAAAAAATATATATACCTTGATCAAATATTCAAATATATTTTATTTGAAATTAAAATATAAACAGAACAAAATTAAAAAAAAATAAAATAATAAAAAAACAGAAGTGATCCTAAACAGCCCCTAAAGTATATTAAGCTTAAACCCCGCATTAGCGGCTAAGATAAAAAGGCTGCATTCGACAGCCATTGAAGTTAGCCTGAAAGAATTCACTTTCATTGATTGTTACATGTTGCTCCATCTTTACATCTGTCCAACAATGAGAGCCTTTTGTAGACTGCACCACCAATTAGCCAAAAATCGCTCGTAAACCCCACCAAATTGCTCTGGGGAGTGGCAACAAGATAAGAGTCACTCTAATTGCATTTGGGATCCTTTCTTTGTTTTTCTTTTTAATACTTTCATTGTCGATCCCAAGCCCCGGATGCGAAAAGTGGACGGTTGTGTTAGTTAGTCGACAACCAGCATAAAAATGTTGTCAAAAAATCATGACATTGACTATGGAATGAATACAGTGAAAAGTATGGAAGGGTCTCTGCACAGGCGCTCATTTGTATTGTTAGATAAACAAGGGTTCTCATAATGTAGACAGTAAGACCAACGAAATTAGTCCATGAAACTAATATCAAGATAGGATCTTAGAACACAAGTAAATTAAGGGAATTAGTAGACAATATAGTTCATAAGAAAATTAATATTTTATGCATTCAAGAAATTAAATGGGTTGGAGAAAAGCCTAAGGGTCTGTTTGGGGTGGCGGTGCGATGGTGGTGAAATCTGCATTTTCCCTCTGGTATGTTTGGGTAAACTGCATTTTGGCAGCTTTTTCAAAAAATTGCCGTTGAAATATGTATGTTACTATCAGTTCTAGCTACGTGTGATGGTAACTTTCTAATTGAGGTCTGACTTTTTCCAAAAAAATAAAAAATTTGTAATGACCACAGCAGTTTTTTAGACATCGGCTTATTCTTCAGCAACTTCACAACTGTTATTTAATATGTTGCAATTGTCCCAAATATACCCTAAGAAGATTGATAACTTAGGTTTTGAACATTGGTACTTAATTAGGAGCCGCACCAAGAAGCGTGCATGTGTAATTATATATAAAACTGAGAAAAATAATGTTATAAAAATTAATAAAATTAGAGATAAAATTATTTCTCTAAAAATTATTGTTGATACTTAAATTTTTAATATTATAAGTGTATATGCTCCTCAAGTAAGTTTAAATATAGGTTCAAAAGAAAAATTTTAGAATAACCTAGAATAATTAATACAAATGATATTTCTTGAAGAAAGAATTTTTATTGGAGCAGGTTTAAATAGACATATTGGTAGAGTGATAGAAGATTTTAGAAATATTTATAGCGGCTACGGTTATGGAGTGATTAATAAAAAGATTGAATCATATTAAATTTTACTTTAGTTGTTGATTTGGTTTATGTATAATTGTGATTACTAATATTTTATTTAAAAAAAAAAGAAATGAACATATTATTACTTTATCTAATAAAACACAAATTAATTATTTTCTTATAAGAAAATAGATCGTCAAGAATGTAAAAATTGTAAGATTATTTTAAGTGAAAATTTAAGTATTCAACATCAATTATAGTTCTGAAATTTAAAATGAAGTGTTAAAATATAAAAAATAGAAAGAAACGTTTTCGTAGAATTAGATAGAGGCATCTAAAAGACACAAATAAAATTATTTAATGTGTTCATGAATTTTTACGTGAGATAAAGTAATTAATTCAAGATTTCAAATTTTGGGTTATTCATGAAGTAGTTAATTCTACGTAGGATAACAAACACTATTAAACAAGTGTCAAAATATACCTTAGAGAATTCAAAGAAAAAAAATTATAAATAAGAACAGTTAACTGTGGAATATAATTTTTTTAGAAAATGACATTTCCTTAAATGGACATATAGTTGCTTTGTTCGAAAAATCTCAAAAACTTGTGCACATGTTGTAAGTACTCATCTTCTGAATTGTTTTGTCGGGATGTCTTTGAAGTACAAAATCACAAATTTCCCAATGAAGGCTCGAAAAACCTAGTTCATCAGCAACACGTAAGTACTTGAGGCATTTGACAACCAAAAGGGCATGACAGTCCACTCATAGTCCATCTCTTGTCTTAAAAACTGTCTTCCACTCATCTCCTAGTCTCATTTGAGCTAGTGATAACTATTGCACAAATCAACCATGGAGAAAACACTAACTAATTCCATGCAGTTGATTAAGAAAATCATCCAATCTAGGAATAGGAAACTAATATTTTATTGTGATCTTGTTCACGACCCTGCTATCTATACATGTGTCATGATCTATCTATTTTTAGCATGATCAAAGCTGGCACAACACATGGATTGGTGCTCTCGCGAACTAACACTCAGGCTATCAGATCTTAAATATGCTTTTGCATCTTCACATACTCTATTGGTCGCATCGGATAGGGTACCCGGTCGAGAAACATTAATCCTGGGATAAAATCTATAGCATGTTCAATCTCTCGCAAATGCCATCCAGGTGGCATATTGTCCGTCAAGACATTCTGAAACTCCTTTAGTAATGGTCGCACTACCTTAGGTATTGCTTCCTTCATCTCGCTGCCTTCTAGCATTACCAAGGACAATCCAACCAGAGCCTCTCTCATAGGTAGCACAAGAAACGATAGCTCCAATCTCTGTCTTAGTGCACATCGTTGCTGACTCCTTTGGTGGCAAAAGTACAATATGTTTCACATCATTGTTAAATGTGTAGGTATTTTTGTGATCGTCATAAAAAGTACATTTATCATACTACCATAGTTATCCCAACAAAATACGACATGCATCCAAAGAGCAACATCACACCAAATTCAATCCTGCAACTTGTCTCTAATTAAAAACTCCACCAAACATCTTTTGTCGACACAAATTTCATTTCCATTCTTCAACCAAGAGAGTATGGTTGTGAATACTTCCATATAAAGGCTCAATTTATTCATCATCTACGTAGATACTATATTTTCACAACTACATCCATCTATAATGAAGAAACACACCTTCCCCTTTATATCACAGCGACTACAAAAGAAATTATATAAGCCACTAATGATCACTCTTAGGCTTGGTCTAATGAACTCATCAAACCACAAGCATTTCACCGTCACCTACAGGTAGTCAGTACTCTCCATTCTTTTCCTTTGGATCTTCACTCATTGCTTCATCCAATACACCGCTCTTTTGTTCGGATAGTTGGATGCAAGGCGCCCGTATCCACGACATTTGAAACATTATTTGGTCGAGAATCTATTGGCGGTGTTGATCTAGTCAATCCTATTTTCCTTCTGTGCAAGCCTCTCTTCAGGAGCGATAAATTTGGGTACTCTGGTTAATGTGCTCTTGCTACTTGTTTTGAAGGTTGAATCTAGTTTGTCTCTTCACATTCAGGCTAAAGAACAAACATCCTGTTAAGTTCAATTAGGCTGCAACTATATCGCACTGCCAATAGACGGACTCAATCCCCCCAGATATCTGGCTACAGTGTTCTCGAGCTCCACTAGTTCACAATTCAACATAGTCCTAAGCTACTCGAACTAAGAGGTGTACTCTTCTACTAAAAGATTTTTCTGCTATAAGTGATGAAGCCACAAAAACACATCATGACTATAGTGCGGAGGTAGTTAGATACTTATATTGCTTCTCTTTTTTCATCTTAGAACAGGTAGTGGTTTTGCTTTTTTTCTTCGCACTGGTGCAGGCACTTCAAGTTTTTCACCACAAAGACGCACTCTTCATCAACTTCATGGCGATCTGTTTTACCCTTCTATCAGGCGGGACATCCTTGTATTCGATAACTTGTTCAACTATCTGGAGTCGTTCAATAAATTAAACCGAGTTGCCTACCCTGATTCCAAAATCACATTCTCTCCTCCTAGACTCAATGTTGAATCAGCGTGGCATCAGCTTTTCGTAGCTTGAAACTTCTTGGCGGGTAGAATTTTCTTGAACTTCACCCGGTTGGTCATTATTATTGTTGTGGTTGACTTCCCCAAGCTAACTTCTTTCAAAATAAGAGAGATTATGCTACAATGGATGATTTCAAGTTGCATATCCTCCATGATAATTTCCCAAGCACCTCGTTGAGGGTTTCTCCTGCTCAGTATAGCATATTGTTCTTCCAACTGATATTTCTACTAGCTTTTTCATCACATCATATTACATCGTTATAAGGTTCCTAGGAGGTGTGAAAGAACAAAATTACATTAGGGACATTATGGGATTACTACTGTGAGCGGGAAGATGAACTACAGCTGATAATTGGTGTGTATAGTGACGGGACAGCGAACTAGAGGCGGTAAAGTTTCAAATTTCTGTTGTCACCAGCTATTGAAAGTGTGTTTGATGGTTGTTTAGTGGAAAACAATGATCAAAGAACGAATCGACGACGTAAGAACCTCGATGGGGATCCATCACATATTCACAGGCACGCCATATACACACCACCTGAGAAGAGAAGAGATTACAGCACTCCGGAAAGCAAAAAAATCAGAGAATAACTCTCAAAATACCTAAAAACCAAAACTAAAATCCAAACAACACACTACACATAAAAGTCAGTTGGTAGGAAATAGCCTAATTAAGGAATAGAAAAATAGGAAATAACTCAAAATGAAGCAAACAAAAAATGAAAAAAAATAAAAATAAAAACGAAAGAAAATATTGACACAGAACGGGCGTAAGGGGCGTGGGATTCTCATCCACATCTCCTGTCGCCTGGACCGAACTTGTCGAGACCTGGGAAAGTCAATCGACTCTTCCAAGTTGTCAGCTCCTCCCGTGTAACCTTAATCTATTTGTTTAAAAATGCTTAAAGTATGCTTCCATGTCATATTGCACATGTGATTGAGCAATAAACACATTATGCAAAAAAAAAACACTAATGCAAAGCAATTAGTGGAAACCACCAAGAGAACCAAAGCCACCACCGCGTCCACTGTTTATTATTGTTTACTATAACAATCTCCTCCACTTTGACTAACTTCCACCTTTGACTCACTATTATTGTTTAAAAGAAATATGTTCTTTCACCGTCCAACTATTTGTTTCTGCCTTAGTTAATTCTAGGTTCATGGGTCGAGGCATGACAGCAAGATTGATATAAGACAACCTTTTCCTATCAACCAACCACATCTTCGTTAATCCAAAACTTCCTTGTTCTCTTGTGCCTTCTTTGCCTAGATCTTGGAGGACTTGATCCCACCAAATTTCAAGTCGCCCTAAACAATCAAAATGTGACACTGACTGCACCTAGCACATAATAGGATTTGATGATGTCATGACAATAGAAACTATCACCATGATCATTTGTTAACAAATCTTCCTAAAGTTTCCAAAAAAACTTGGTATGGAGGTGAATCCACCGACCATATCTAAGTAGTATTCACTCTTTAAACAAGTTATGATGCCAATCTGTTTCTCAATTTTATAGCTAGTTGAGGTCCATAAAGAGTTTATGCACCTTTCTAAACAATAGACAAAAGTATAGTAGTACCTTAAGGACTATATTATTAGGCTTACTCGGACAACCCACATGGTCGTCAGCTCTGATCCATCAAAAGGCATCAAACTACATCAATAACAAAGAGAATTTGCTCTTTCCCTCTTTGTTCTATTTCTTTGTCGAGTGATCTCAATACAGAAAAAGAGTCAATTAGGCTAGCAGCTGAGGCAAGCCAATTGTCCTCGCTAAGGCCAACCAACATCTATCACCAAGGATATTATATTCATGGAAACCATCGAGAAAACCATAACCACCATCACGTCCACTACTTCATTGTTTAACATGTCTCCACCACCGTTGAATGACAATCTCCACAATATTGGATACCACGTAAAATAAGGATTAAATCATGTAGCTCGCTCAAACTAAGAAAGCCCCCAACAAACTACACAATTAGAAGTTGTATCTACCCTGAAAACCATGATCATAATATCAATGAGTTTCAATACTAAAGTCCATAAATGAAAAAGTTGATCAATGACCTAAATTTACACATGTAACTTGGCAACTGATGCCTCGCCACCAACAATAACACATACCACACCTAAAGACGACAAAACACACCGCCCCTAAGGATGACAACACTTACAATACCACCAACAATGCTCTCACTAAGGCGTTAGAACATAAAATGTCCATCTAAGAAGCCTGTGTCGTCTTGACTCTAATGAGAAAATGTTGTTTTCTCACATACTCCCATTGTTTCCTTATCTAGAACGTCTTCTGTGATGCAATACACCAAGACCATTGTCTACACCCGTCAAGGTTTTCTAAATCCTAATTAATAAACACCGAGAATTTGTCAAATAGCATCTTATTCCACCTTATAAAAAAGACCAACATGACATCTAGAGCTTCGAGGCCCACAGAGTAGCATTATCAAATTCTTTGGCACTAAGGCATAATCCCTCTATAGTCACAAGGGGTGATTATCAGAACTTCATGTTAGGTACAAAGGCTTCACCGCCTTTACAATGCCATCTTTGATCACAACTTAACAAATTTCTGTCAATCATCTCAATGAGCCATCGTGTAGTTGATTTCCCATTTTTAGCAGTATAGACACATGGTTCTATCTAAAAAATGCAACCTTAACAACATTTTAGAGGCTCCTACAAATATCCTCACTACCAAGGAAAAAAGCCCAATAATCCACTTAATTGTTGAGTCTTAGTTCCTAATTATAAGGGGGGCCCACCCATTGAGTGCTTTCTAGATCAACTCATTTTTTAAAGGAAATTTCTACACCAAAGTTGTCAGCTCCTTCCGTGTAAACTTAATCTATTTGCTTAAAAAATGCTTGAAGTATACTTCCATGTCATTGCACATCTGATTGAGCAATAAACACATTATGCAAAGAAAAGAACCAGTGGATGTCATATTTGTGGAAATCACCAAGAGAATCATAACCACCACCACATCCGCTGCTTCTTATTATTTAACCGAAGCAATCTCCCCGCCCCCCCCCCACCCCCCCCCCAAATTAGAAGTTGTCTCTACCATGAATAACATCATCATAATATCAATGAGTTTCACTATTAAAGGCCCTAAAAGAAAAGTTATCATCAGCAACATAGGAAAAGGCAATTTAATGTAATAGATGTTTGTACTGAATATAAAATTGAACCTGTAAAAATATGGGTATGAAACTTACTTTATTCCATGGTCATCATCAACATAGGAAACTCTCTGCACGTAAAGCGATGAAAATAGTAAGAATAACTT
>NEWO01000023.1:785764-822332 GCA_003013225.1 Phalaenopsis aphrodite | reverse complement strand
ATAAAAAATAATGATATATGAAATGAGGCCATCAATAGAAGGAAAAAAATATTGCATGATTTTAGTTACGGAAGTAAGGTCAAGCATGAAAATGAAAGGCGAAGCATGAAGGTATAGAGACCTGATTGATAACACTTGATGACCGGTATGAACCACAAGGGGAGTCATTATGACGGTACAAAGGGATGTGTGTCAACAAAACACTGGGTCTTGACGTATCAGCTGCAAGAGCAAAGAGCAAACTTCAATGATAATTAAAAATATAACATTAATTATTTAGCATAGTTAATTTCTTATCATGTACCTGATGATAGGTTTTCGACAAACTGCCAAGACATGGATGTTTCTTTTGCTTGTTTTGGACCTGTATAATAAGTAATTCTTGCCCAATAAGTCAATTACTAATATATAAAAGACGGCAATTTTATAACAGCACATAATTATCATAGAAGTCCCTGAACATGATGCAGCGTCAATGATATCATGCTGCACACATAGATGCCCTTAATATGCAAGATAGAGGCTTCCGCGGTAGAATCTAATCTTAATTTAATAAATAAAACAGAAAATAGTACTCGGGCTCAACGACGTGCTCAAGTGGTGTATGATCCACAAGAAACCATCAGATGATGCTTAGAAACTCAATGTTATCATCTCTAATGAACAACTGAGCTCCAGGCAAGGTGGTCTTAAAGAAAGAAAATGGCACAACATACATACCATACACTTCTCATGTATGTCATGTATGTATCTTTCCAACATCTAAACATTCATACTTGCAAGCCAAATCTTTAATATCACATAAAAAATAGCACATCACTATCTTTCTAAAAGTGAAATACACCTTTTTCATGCATTGGTTTATGACACTAAGGTGTTATAAATGTAAATATCAAACTTGGGCTGTTAGATATGTAAATACAAAAGAATTGTGTGGTATGTATGCAAATTTCCCTTCTTTTTATGACTGGAGGCCATAAGCACAAAAGACTGACAGAAATGCATTAGAGAGGGCTAGAATTTAGAAACCTACGTTGTTAATGGTTGAAAATACAGGCAGTCTAGATGCAACAGACCATCCGACAAGTATCAACAGTTTGGCTCTATATTACTTAGCATTACATAGCAAGAATCTACAATCTAATCAATGAGACCACTACTTTTAATGTAGGGAAGGTTATCTAACCTTCTTTATAACAGTGAATATCAGTATGTTCAAGTTTTAAAACGTTCACTTAGAAGATTTGCCATTGGAAAGTTTTATTGAAGCTATACGAGAAATAAATCAACTTAATGAGGTTATGAAGAAGAATGAAAAAGCCTCCTTTAGTCATGTTTGAACAGACTAGATGACTGCCCAAAAAACTGACAAGGGAGCGGGAATCACATGATGTGTATTATCCCGTTCTCGATATGTGACACTCTCGTAATAGCAGGAACAGGAACTGTGATTTTTGCTACAGTACCAAACCAGACGTGTGATCAATTGGAGCCGTAGATTTAGCCATTTCTTTTCTTTCCTTTTTTTATTTCTTCCTTGTTCCTTTATTTTCTCATTAAGTTTTTCCATGAGGAACTATATATAGGTTTACTTTTCTGTTTTGAGAAAGACCTTTGGTTTGGTTTGGTTTATGTATTTTGCAGATGTTCTCTATTGGTTATCTCTATTTGAATGTTGTATCCTTAGATTTTGTTTTCAGGTGGTGTGTGTGTCACCTGATAGGACGCCTCCTTCGTTGTCCAAACCACAGCCAACAGGTGTTCGCAACATGAAAATTATTTTTATCAATTTTGTTTTGTTGTTCTGTTGTTATCCACACAACAATTTCAGCTTACACCCCTCCTCGATATCTGTGTCACGTTGTTTCGTGATTTTCCTTACTTCTTCAGTAGAGACATCCACCGAACATCATCTGTCCCTATCCAAATATTAGCAATCGCCTAAAATTCCATCCCCTTAATATTCCTCTGCCGCTTCTCCATCAGAACCGCTTCTCGAACACCTTCTAAGAGTCCCAGATCAATGTTATTTGATATCACAGCCTGGCAAGCCCAATATTTTGTAGGATTTTGTCATTCTTATCCCAATCTAAAATTTCAAAAAAAAAAAAAATCCCACAAAACCCTAATCAGTCCTATCGCAATTCCTAACCTTAAAAATTTTCAAAATTCAATTTTCCCACCTCCACAAACATTCCATCCTGACACCTACCCTAGAAACCTAAGAATCTGACCAATCTTAAATCGCAATCCTACATCCGCGGGAAATCTGATCAGCAGAAAATGGCACAATACCACCTAGAAGAAATCCACAAAGAGGTGTCCAAGAGCTAACTATTGAGGATAAGCAACGATAAATCCTCCAACTGCTACAGAGATTTATCATTCTAAAGAGGAAACAACCTGGTGAGATTACCCATAGCCATAACAGTAACTTGTCGGATCGAAGGTATGAAGTAAATCCCTTTTACTAAGCAATTTCTAGTGACTACTGATACACCATAAAAATGTACAATTTTATGTATACATTTTATTCTTAGATTTAGTAATATTGCACTTTAAAGAAGGTATTTTCATGTTTTGTTGAAGGTATATTGATTTTAGGCATTTAGAGCAAAAAAGAATAAATTTATAGTCAAAACGCAAATTTTCAGCATAATGGTGTCAAAACTGGCGCCAGAGGCGCTAGAATGGAGCCAGAAGAGCCAAAATCCAGAGAGGGGCACTGAACTCCAGTAAATAGGCGCCAGAGACGAATTTAGACGAATTGTTGGCGGTTATTGACTGTTTTTTAGATGTTCTAGAAGGCTCGAAGTAATTCAAACGCCCCATGGAGTGGTTCAATGCATCAGTCTGTTTGGAAAGACTCTTGAATGAAGAGATATGTCTTTTAGATAAAGGGATTTGTCTCTTGGTGTGAAGAAGTGTGTCTCTTGAGAAAAAAGATTGAATTTTTTAAGAAGGGTCGGCGCCACTCTTAAGACATCTAGGGAGGTCTTTAGCATGTGTGGCGTGTAGAGTCTTTGAAGAAGACTTAGGTTTTGAAGAGGATTTTCTTCTAGAGTTGTAAGAGAAGATGGAATGTAAGAGATTTCTTCTTCATTATATTTCTAAAAGAAAATTGAGTGTGATTGTAAAGAGATAAAATGTTTAAAGAAAAATTCAAGGAATTTGTTTGAGGAGTGTAAGATAAGTTGTGTTCTTTCCTTTCTTTATTTTATAAACATGTTTTATATATATAATTCATGATTTGTCATATCTTCTTATGAATTCTAAGTGGTCTTATTTGTCCTTCTCCCTACAATGAGACATGATTTTGTGAAGAATTAATATAATTGTGCAAGGTTTTAAATGTCAATAAATTGTCATGATTCAAACTCTGAACTTCAATTACTTTTCAATTTGGCCAATTGAAATGTTAAAATTTGTTGAGAAACATAAGATCCGAAAAAGTTATGCTTTCTACAACAATGTGAGAGTCACATTCAATTTCATGGATGAGAATGTAGTCCATGAGATTGAGTGCAAATAAATAGAAAAACATATTTTGATGGACGTAGAATTAGAGATTTTAGGTGACAGACTAAAATCTCTTATTTGGTCCAGCTGCTTGGGAACTAAAGCGAGATTGTTAGCCCTAGGGGGAGAGAGAAGTGGGAGCTCAAGAGTGGGAGTCAGCATCCTCTCAGCTAACCACGGATTTAGCGGCCAAACTCTGGATTAACCAACGTTTTTAATGCACTCGACAGATGGTAAAGAATATGATTGCTCATATTTGGCACAATACAATTTTATATATATTTTTAAATGATTTTAATTACTTCACTAACTATAAACTCATTGTAAATGGGACTGATGTTTTCTTAAATTTGAATACTTCGTTACATAACTTTATTTAGTCTTAATAAATTTAATTTTTAAGTTTAGAAAATAGTTTAGTTAACTTAGTTCTTTTAGCTACATTTTCAGTAGCATACATTAAACTTATTTTCAACCTGTTTTTCTTAAGTTTTAATAGTTTGAATATTGTGTTTTATATTATAATCATAAAAATCTCCGCCTACCTGTGGGATTGATACTTATGAGTTCATTAGAGTCNAACTTTATTTAGTCTTAATAAATTTAATTTTTAAGTTTAGAAAATAGTTTAGTTAACTTAGTTCTTTTAGCTACATTTTCAGTAGCATACATTAAACTTATTTTTGACATGTTTTTCTTACTTAAATTTTCATAGTTTGAATATTGTGTTTTATATTATAATCATAAAAAATCTCCACCTACCTGTGAGATTGATACTTAGGAGTTCATTAGAGTCATTTATTACTTGACCGATACGTATACTAGTGTAATTAATAGGTTTGATAGCTTAAAGATTTTCGAATATAAAACTATTTATACTGAAGTAATTTTTATTGTGATTGATCAGCATATTTATTAATTGTGTTGTCGTGTGTGTTGTAGTATTGAAAGATACTTACAACGCATACCAAAAAACCTGCATCAACTATGCACTATTACCTCGACGATTTGGCATGGGATATCAAAGAAGTCAGAATCTTGGAGTAAATGTGAAATTACTATATTTGACGGTCACATCGTTCCAGATGAGTTTGTCGAGTGGCTTCATAGAGTTGAGTGAAATTTTTAATACAAGGATGTGGCAAAAGAGTTAGCAGTCATGAAGTTCGGAAAAAAATGCTTCATTGTAGTGGGAGAACTTGAAGCGTATTCGGCGGCGAGAAGGAAACAGTGAGATCACTATGTGGTCCAAGATGAAAAAAGAATATGCAGCGCAAATACCTTCCCCCACATTATTGATAGGGCATGTTCAAAAAACTCTACAACCTGCACTAAAGAAACTTCTATGGAAGAGTGTTTGGTTGATTTTTTATGTTGAAATGTGAGTTGGTAGAACAAGAACAGCACACATTGACAAGATATTTTGGAAAACTGAGGTCTTCTATGAGTAATATAATTCAATTGCAGCCATATTGGTCCCTTTTTTTATGTACAGACCCTACCTTTTGAAGGTGGAGAAACATTACCAGGTGACTGACACACCTTACAAGCAGGGTGACTGACACACCTTAAAATAGAGTTCAAAATGGAATATTACTTGAAAATTTGCTTCATATAAACCATCCCCTGAGCAATATTACTTGAAACTTTGCTTCATATAAACCACAACAGGGAGATCAACTTAGAAACAATATTGATAAAATCCATCTAGAAAAAACGCCACCTTTGATATATTGACCATAGAAAAGAGATAAAGAAGAGTTCAACAAAGCCATCAGGGGAAAGGTCTCAAAATAGTCAATATAATGAGCCTTTTCTTATTCTTTTTCCACCAATCAGGATTTCTAACAATTGATAGTACCCTCTTGATGAAAGTTAACCATGAAGACCCAGACACAACAACAAGGAGAGCAATCAAATCTAAAGTGTGGTGATTAAGAAGATCCCGTTACATATTTCAAATTAGAATCAGCAAAGCTTCTTGATTTTTTTCTAAAAATAAAAATTGTAGAAAGATACAAGACAAAATAATGAAAATATGTGGATAAAAAGAGATATGAAAGAGTATATAGTGGGGAGTGCTTTATACCATTCCAAATAACAATTGAGAGATGGAGATCTAAGGTTACAGAAGTAGACAAATTGCCGGTCATAGAAGACGGAATGGAAAGAGGTTGTTGAAGACTACAAGTATAAACCTATAGTGGAGGAGGACCAAAAACAAGAGCGAGAGGTGGAAATGCAACACTTGAAAGAAATTCAATATTGGAGTAAGCGGAAGAGTAGTAAAAGGTTACTTGATGAAAGATAACATCCATAGAGATTCGAGTTTGGGCAACAAAAAAATTAACAAGTTGTTAAATCAAGCTCGTATAATTCAAAATTTTAAGAAATATGTGAGGCAAAAAATAAAAAAAAAATATGTATAAAATGACAAATAATTATATCAAAAAGATGATGGGATTAGCCTTCGTTGAAAGTATGTAGTGAAAATTTGACTTGAGGACAGAAATTAGCAGAAAACGAACCCATAAGATGGATAAAATTACTATTGAAGAATAAGAACCAAAAAGAGGTACACCAAATGTAACATGGATAAAAATTGAAAAAAATTAGCTTAACACCTCAAACAGCACTGAACAAGAAAATGATAAGAGAGTTAAGGATTTACAAAGCCCGCCTTAAATAGTTGGGATAAGTCTAATGCTACTGAAGATGAATTAAGACAACACTTGGGAGTTCCTGTCAAGATTTAAGCAATTTTTAAAAACTTATAATTTTAAAGAAGCCTATCAGATATTTTAACACACATAGATATATGCCATCAAAAACATCACTTCTAAAAGCATCAATTGTTAATATAGCATTTAATTATGTAGTGTATTAGCAATCAATTTCATCTCCATAGAAATAAAAATTAGTTTTAGAAAATTTCAGAGTAATTATCAAGAACACCGAAAGCCATATTCAACAATGTAGGGTCTAATTAATGAAACATTTATCTCAAAAGTAGCGCGGGCTAGCTAACTTGATTTTCTGGCAGGAGTATACTTAAAAAGAAAATTGCAGAAAGTCTACTAGCCCTAGCGTATACCATTAGCATACAGTGCTTTCAATTCAAATGGAGCACAAAAACCTTAAAACTTTAAAATAATAGCAAAATTAAACATGTTAGAGTACAGAATTTTTCGAGAGGAAGCATGAGAGGTATTAACCTCTCATGCTTGAATTGCTGTTTTATACCAGTCCAATGGGAGAAAACCTGGTCAATGAATTCCTTACCATCTAGTGTTTGTGCATCAACAACAATGAAGTTCACATTTCCAGCTGAGAAATGATAGTGCCTTGCCCCAAATTTTTTCTCATAACGATCAATAACCTGCAACAAAAATATTCTAAGAATGTATCCCTAATAAAATAAGTATAGAGACAAATAATAATGCTGACAAGCATCTACTGCTTTGGTTCCTATTACAAGTCTGTCAAACAGCCAAATAAGTACAAATCACAAACAAGCTGGCTATAATTCGTCTAAACACTGGATTTCCTCAATAGATTCAGCATTTAAGAGAAGAACATATTGCAGGATTCGTTTCAAAATATAATGACATTATAATATAAGCCGCATGGACCTAAGTTGTCCCACCTGTTGCCTATTCATATATTCACATAAATCAAGTGCAACGTACTTTAGATGGGATCATAAAGCCTTCATCTCACTAATTTTACTTTTGAAATCATATTTGAACCAACCGACTACCAAGTAGCAGATATTGAAAGTTCTGATAATTTTATTAGAAAAAAATGACGTTACAGATCAAAAAATGACAAATCAATTTAAACATAAAGCTGCATGCAAAGCTATACGGAATGATTTGTGGGGTACGCTATTCCAGATACAGGTTTAAATTCTAACAAATAGACAGTCTTAAATGAAATCATACCATCTCCACTGCAAAAACAGGGCAAAAGAAATTCAACGATGAATAAATTCCATGAATTTAAATTAGGCCAAGTAAAATATAGCTGAAGAAGATAATAGGAAAATTACTCGAGGCAAATCAAAATTCGAGCACTTTAAGAGGAAGTTGTGTCTCATCGCACATCGAAAAACAACATCTTAGAGAGAAGGGTTGCACATGCCAGATGCCCCTTCTTCATTCTAGAAAAAGAAATCAAGCACCTTTTGACAGTTATTAGACAAGCTGATACCAGAGTTAACCTAAATCACGACGCAAGACACAAATTTATTAATAACTTGAAAGACCGTTATAGCAGTGACTCAAAAGAAAGGAAAGAAACCACACAAATCAAAACATAAAACAAGACATGACAACAAAGACTCGATATTATAAAGACACAATAAGCTCGACGGGGAGGGATTCTGAAGAGACGGTGTCGAAGTGTTGGCTGCGGTGAAGGCCGGCTCAATGTCGGGTGAGAGCAAGTCAGCGCTCGTCGAGGCGTCGAACCACAGCCGGAAGAAGCAGGAGCGTCGTTGGAGGCCAGAATGGGTGGCTGCGACGAAGGCCGAAGAAGTGAGGTTGTTGTGGAAGACGTAGGACAGTAGGTTGATGATGGTTTCAGCGTCGAACCACAACTAGAACGACTGGTGACAGCAATTGGAGGAGCTGTGGAAGGCCTGGAAGGGCGGCTACCTGCTGTGTGGGAGGTGGTCTAAGCTGTGACGACTGCAAGGAAGTTGCAAGAGAGCAGTCGACGATTCTAAGAGGACAACAGGGGACTACAGTGACTTGTGAGGGGCTGCAGGGAATTGTAACGACGTCGGGAAGGCAGCAGCTGGATGTGAACTATTTGCAAGTAAGCTCCAATGGGCCAGGGGCCACTTGGGAGGACCCAAATAGAGTTGTAGAAATCGGTAATCTGGAGCGGCGCAGGGAGAAGTTGGCGCAATCCTACAATGAAGCAATAGAAGGCCTGGTGGCTGTCTGGAAAAGCAGCAGGTAGGGCTATCAAAAAATATCGTTGTTCGAGAACAGCTTGTGTTCAGCTCGGTAAGTAGCTCGTGTTTGATTCGTTCGTTAAACAAGCGAGTCAAACACGAACAAGTTTTTCTAACTCGATTTACAAACGAGCTGAGCACGAACAGTCCTTCGTTTGATCGTGTTCAACTCAAATCAACTTGATATAAATAAATAATTAAAAATAATATAACTATAATATTTTTATATTAAAATTTTATGATATATTTATTTGTAAAATATATATTTAAATATGTTAAAGCATTTAAATTATTTTTTAAAAAAACTGAAATTAGTCTCGACCATAGGATCAAATCAACCATCTCAAATTTTATTTTATTAAAAAAAGTAATTATATATACTAAAAAACCCGAACTTTCGAGCCGCCCCACTTTTTTCTTTCGTGCCCTGTCCCTAGAGCTTCAACCAAGGTGAGTTTACTTTATCACTCAGTGAAGAAAGGTTGTGAAGAAGTTGACGATCACACCGAGAAAGTACTTTGAGAACTGTTTCTTCATTTTTTTCTATCTTGCGATTGTTTTGTGGATTACAACCGATAAGGGTTGTTCGAGATGTGATGTTTTACCCCCGATTCCTTCTGAAATCTGCATCCATATAGCACTACATTTTTTTTTCCTTTAGAAATGTGAATTCCAACCCATAAAGTTTGGAACTTCCCATCCCTAGAAAGCAGTGGATTTATACTATGTTTCTGAAGGATTTTGCCTCACTCTTACAATGGTGTCCAGCTCAGCAAAGTCAGGAAAGATGCTTTTTATATGAACCTATTTTTCAAAGTATTAATTCTAAACTGCATTCTTGAGCATTATTTAGATCTGTTATTAGTTTATGCAGTGTTGCTAACTTGCTATTAGAATATTATTTTTCAAATGTTTTATGTTTTTTTATTTTGTTGTGGATTTGATTTGGGTTATCATTATCTTTTGTGGATCTAGTTTCTACAACTTTACAACACTTTGACATTCTATTATAATTGAAAAGAGCATTGGCTAAGTTCAAAAACATGTTTGTTTCTCAGAAATCAGAATGTGTGGAACTTTTTATGATTATTTAACTCATCACATTTTATTCTTGCAATTTATACATGTTAATACCAGTAACAAATTGTGTCTAATAGTGTTTATTGCTATGAAAAGAAGGGATATGGCAAGTGGCAACTGGTTGATTAACAACTTTTTACATGACATGGAAGAAGCATTGAATAATGCATAAGAGTCACTATAAGCTAGCAAAAGGGAAGTATTTTATTTTTCTCTTTTCAACCACCACGTTTCCTTGCTCCACTCCCCCTGCTGCTTTCCATTGCATTGCTCTTTCAAGATTAATTTATCTTCTATGCATTTGTTTTGCACTTTTCATTAATATGTTTTTCCATAGTGCATCTTACTATTTAATATTTATCCTCTGTTTTTTCTTTCCTGGCTTTCCTGATCTCTGGTTCTTGTTTTACTGCACCACATTGCAATTTGATGAATGCATTTGTCTTATTGAGTTTTTTTTTCTTTTTTTTAATAAAAATGAAGAAGAGTAGTTTTATATCGTAATGAAGAAGAGTTTTTTTTTTTTTTCGTTGTTGAATTTGAGCCTTAATTTTAAATATGTACTTGAAATCTTTCATTTCAAAAAATGAATATTTTTAATACTTAAATAATGAATTTTTGTATTAGTTAAATAATGAATTTTTATTATTTCATCGAATAAATAATTAAAAATATTATTTTTATGATTTATAGGTCATTTCGAGCCAAACACGAGCCTAAAACAAACACATAAAACTTAATTCAAACCAAACACGAACACACTATTCATGAGCCAATTTCGAACACGTGTCTATTTTGAACAAATTTTAAATCGTACGAGTCGAACATGAACAATGTCTGGGCTCGTCATGTTCTGCTTGTTTACACAGCCTTAGCAGCAAGGATGTGGCACCCTGCAAGGAGGAGGTGGAGGATCCCGTGACACTGGGGAAGACAGAAGGAGGCAGGGAAGTTGCCTGCTGAATCGCTAGAATGGCCGGAATGATGGCGAGCTGCTGGAGGACGGAAGTGGTCGGAAAGATGAAGATAATCATCACCTCGGACGGGGTGACAGCCGAAGCACCTTCTTTGTCGTCAGATACAACCCTCAAGGGGAAAAGCAACGAGCTAGAACTAAAATCAGATCTCAACCATCAACTCCCTAACCCTAGACACAACAACTCCTATTTATAAAAGAGATTTAACCTAATTAGGAAACATTAAATTAAGGAATAGCATAGAATTAGATCTCATATTTAAGGAAACGAATCAAATCAGATTTTAGGCTTTTAGGAAATGTTTTTAATTTAGGAGAGAAAATAAAATCAGATCTCAGTATTTTAGGAAGGTTTTGGAATTAGAAAAGGCCTAGGAAGAAAGAAAGGAAAAGAAAAAAGCAAGAAGGAGATTGGAGAAAGGAAAGGAGAATAAGTGGAAGGAGAAATGGTGGGCCCCACTCCAAGGGGCCAGCAGGTCCAGTTGGAATGGACCCGTGCCCGGTCGACCCCCCAGGAACTACGCATCAGTCTCCCAAGGTTGGGGAGCTTCGACCTCGATTGTCGAAGCTTTTGGATCCTCAAAGTACGGAGTAAGATCGAAAAATTTGAAGGTGGTTAAAATGTTGTAGTCGCCTGGTAAGTTAAATTTGTATGTGTTGTCATTGAGTTTCCACAGAATTCTAAAAGGTCCATCTACTCTGAGTTTCAATTTTTCGAAAGCTCCTACGGGGAATTGTTCCTTTTTCCATCGGATACAGGCCAGATTGCCCTCTTTGAATGTCACATTTTTCCTTGATTTGTTTGCTTGCGCTTGATATTTTTGTTTTGTCTAGCAATCTCTTTGCCAAACTTTTGTGAACCCGTTTTGTAGCAACTTGGTTGAGTTCTAATGGTGGTAGTAGTGGAACCAGATCAAGCGGTGTGAGTGGATTGTGGTCGTAGACAATCTCGAATGGACTGCGTCCCGTTGTCTGACTTGTGGATCTGTTGTAGGAGAATTCTTCTTGAGCGAGAATGATATCCCATTATTTGATGTTCTTTCCCACAAAGCATCTCAATAAGTTTCCCAGGCTTTTATTTATCACTTCTGTCAGACCGTCTGTTTGTGGATGGACTGCTGAAGCCAGCAGTGGTTCAGAAATCTAACAACCCTATCATAAGTAATAGCTTTGGGGATCCCGTGTAATCTAACAATTTCTTTGAAGTGTATGTCAGCAATATGTGAGGAGTCGAGTGTGCGATGACAGGGTACAAAATGTGTCATTTTAGAAAATCGGTCCACGACAACCACGACAAAATGTTTGTTCATCTATGTCCTGGGGAGACCCAGTACAAAGTCCATGCTGACATCCATTCAGAGTGCTTCAGGTACAGGCAACGATGTATACAACCACATATTTTGCACTCTCATTTTTGTCAGATGGCAAATTCTGCATTGTCGGATGTGTCTCTTTACATCCCTTGTTAGTTGAGGCTAAAAGAAGTGTTCTACGACAAGGTTGAGAGTTGTCTCTGCCAAAGTTGCAAGTGAGACCTCCATTATGGTTATCTTGTACAAATGCTTCTCACAAGGGGCATCTAAGAATGCATTTATTGCGATAGAAGAGGTAGCCATCTACACGGTAGTACTGCCCTGTCGGTTTTTTCCTGACATTGTTCCCAAATATCTTTGAAGTCTTTGTCTGTTGTGTACGAGTCTTTGATGATCTCGAGCCCTATGACACTTATTTGCATTGAGGTGATTAATAAGTGGCGTCTGCTTAGTGCATCTGTAGCGCGGTTCTGGGTCTCAGCTTTGTGCTTAAGTACGAAATTGAATGAAGCCCAAAATTATACCCAGTTTGCGTGTCTGCCTTTGAGCTTACTCTAGTTGTTCAGAAATTTCAAGACTTCATGATTTGCAAACTAGGTTAACTCACTTGTCAGTAGATAGTGGCTCCAATATTTAAGGGCTCTTACAATTGCGTAGAATTCTTTATCGTAGGTTGAGTACTTCCTCCTGGAGCCCTAGCTCAGTACAGCCCCGATTCCGACTCCTGATGCGTCACATTCTATTTTAAAGAGTTGTGTGAAATCTGGCAAGGCTATAACCGGTGCTCGAGTTACTTTCTCTTTGAGTGTGTCGAAGGTAGGTTGTGTGATGCTCGACCAAGTGAACTCTGTGCTTTTTAACAGTTCGGTGAGGGTAGCGGTGAAAATACTGAAATTTTTAATGAAAAAACGATCGAATGATGCTATCCCCAAAAATTGTTCGGTGAATGTTTGCGGTGTGGTCCAGCTTACAATGGCTTCGATTTTTGTCATCTCCATTTGAATGTCTGCGATGAAAATGATATAACCCCAAAAGCATACTTGACTTGTCATGAAATTGCATTTCTTTGCATAGGCGTATAATTTTTCGTGTTGGAGTACTTCGAATACAGTTGTTAAGTGTTATATATGTTTCTCCTCTGAATGACTATATAACAGTATGTCGTCAAATTAAACTACGACGAACTTCTCGATGAGGAGGCGAAATATCTTATTCATTAATCTCATGACAGGTGCTCAGTGCATTGGAAAGACCAAAGTACATGATTGTTCGCTCATATAGCTCATCCCGTGTCTTGAAGGCGGTTTTCCATTCGTCATCTCGTCTCATCCGGATCTGGAGATACTCGCCGCACAAGTCAATCTTTGAGAATAGAGTGGCTCAGTGTAACTGGTCCAGGAGATCATCTAGTCAAGGTATCGGGATCGATATTTGATTGAGATTTTGTTGATGGCTCTGTTGTTGATCCACATCCTTCATTTTCCATTTTTTTGGGTGCATTAGGAAAGGCACGACGCACTGGCTTGTACTTTCTTTAACTAACCCTCTGGTGACGAGGTCTTGCATTTGTCAATGTAGTTCCTCGTATTTTGTTAGCCTTAACTTGTATGCAGGTCGGTTTGGTAGGACAGATCCCGTATAAGGTCTATAGCGTGTTGGATGTCCCACAGTTTTGTTAGTCCCTCTGGTAAACTGTCGGTCAGAACATCCTGGAAGTCTTATAGAAACGGTTGTAGGTGTTCAGGTATGGAGTTTTCTCCTTGGATCGTTCCGGTAGAACTAGGGTTAATTTTATCGGTGCATCTTGAACTGACTGCATGAACATGACCCTTGGAACGTCTGTCTCCTCAGTGTCGTTGATTTCTTGTGTATCTTTACTTGGTAGTAGGATGATGTGTTTGCCATTTTTCTTGAATGAGTGTGTGTTTTTAAATCCATCATGTCAAGCTTTGTGGATGTATTGTCAATGTCGTCCCAGTAAAATATGGCATGCATCCATGAGAATGACGTCACGCCATCCTTGTTCCTTTAATTGATTGTCTGTCGAGAACTCAACCATTGTTGATCCACAAGGATTTCATTCCCTCTTTTCAGCAAGGTGAGGGAATAGGGTTGGGGATGTTTTTGTGTGGGTAATTCTAGTTTTGTCACTGTTAGTGTTGATACAACATTTTCACAATTGCTACTGTCGATCATCAAGCTGCAAGCTTTACCTTTAACTGTACACTTTGTGCGGAAGATGTTGTGTCTTAGCCATAATTGATCCCGTCTTGGTTTAGATTGTTAGACTCGTCATATGACTAGTAACTCACAATTATCCTCTGGGAGCTGAAGTGCATCATCAGTATCTTCTTCTAGTTCCTTATCCTCACTTTCCTCCATGACACCTTGGTCGTAAATTCAGCTAGTGGAATATTTGGAGGCAATGTGGGTGAAACCATGGCATCTAAAACACTTTTTGGCTAGCATTGGCCCTAAAGAGCTACATTTTTCGGGTTTCTTGCTACGTGGATCAGTTTTTGTATTCTCGGATGATGGTTTTCCCATTCCTGACGTGCCTTTGTTGGTTGATGTAGTTGCTGGGGTTGGCATGTAAGAGGACTGTTGTCGGAAGGAAGACTGTGATCTGACCTACTTTTGTTGTCTTTCAACTTTCAGGACTAAGGTTTGGATGTCACTTAGCAAAAAATAGGGTTATAGTTGAACTACATTGCTAATGGTGGGCTTATGGCCTCTGAAGCAGCGGGCGATGGTATGCTCCTCTTGTTTGACCAAGTCGCACCTTATTCGAAACTGATCGAATTCGGCTGTGAATTCTCTTTTTCCCCCACTCTTAGCATAGGGTCTGGGGAGGGCGGGGAGGGGGCGGCGGTGGATGCTAGAGAAACCAAGGATAAGACGAGGGTTGGGCTAGCTCTGATACCAAATGATACCAGAGTTAACCCAAACCACGAAGCAAGACATGAATTTATTAATAACTTAAAAGACGGTTACAACAATGAGTCAAAAGAAAGGAAAGATGACAAACAAAACATAAAACAAGACATGATAATAAAGATTCAACATATAAAAACACAACAAACTCAACGGGGAGGTAGGACGGAGAGATGGTGTCGAAGTGGTGGTTGCAGTGAAGACCAGAGCGATGTTGAGTGAGAGTAAGTCAGCGCTTGTCGAGGGGGCGAACCGCAGCCGGGAGAAGCGGGAGCATCGTGGGAGGAGGGATAGGTGGCTACGATGATGGTCGAAGAGATGAGGCTATTGTGAAAGACGTAGAACAACATGTTGATGATAGTTTAGGCGTCAAACAACAGCTGGAAAGACTGATGACAGCAATGATGCGTTGGGGAAGGCTAGAGGAGCAACTAGAGCCGTGACGACTGCAGGGAAGCTGCAAGAGAGTGGTTGGCGATTCTGAGAGGACAACAGGGGGCTGCGGTCTTGTGAGGGGCTGCATGGAGCTATGGTTGTCTGCAGGTGAGCTGCAGTGGGTTGGGGGGCTAGCTGGGAGGACCCGCAAAGAGTTGCGGCTGAAGGGAGGCTGCAGGGAGCGGAGATCGATGGTCTGGAGAGGCATAGGGAGGAGTTACCACAGTTCTACAGTGAAGCTATAGGAGGTCTAGTGGTTGTCTCGAAGAGCAGTAGGGATGCAGCACCCTGCAGGAAGGAGGTGGAGGATCCTGCGGCAATTTAGAAGACAAAAGAAGGCAGGGAAGTTGTCGCTGAATAGCTGAAATGACTAGAGCGACAGCGGGCTGCTTGAGAACGAAAAATGGTCGAAAAGATAGAAGATAATCACCATCTCGAACAAGGTTACAGTCGGAGCACGTTCCTCGTCATCGTATACAACCCTCAAAGGTAAAAACAATGAGCTAGAGCTGAAATCACATCTAAACAATCAATTCGATAACTCCAGACACAACTCCTATTTATAAAAGAGATTTGACCTAATTAAGAAAGAGCATAAAATTAGATTTTAAATTTAAGGAGAAGAATCAAATCAAATTTTAGGCTCTTAAGAAAGGTTTTTAATCTATGAGAGGAAATAAAATCAGAGCTCATTATTTTAGGAAGGTTTTGGAATTAGGAAAGGCCTAGAAAGGAAGAGAAAAAAATGGAGGAAAAGGCAAGAGGAAGATAGGAGAAAGGAAAGAAGAATAAGTGGAAGGATGGGGCGGTGGGCAGGCACCGCTCCAAGGGGCCAAACCGCCCAGCTGGGTTGGATCCATGCCTGGTCAGCCCCCCAAGAGCCCCGCGTCACAAACGTATATGTGTCTCATGAGGCACATATGCCCAAATACTTGGTTGCATGACAAAACAATTATAATTTAGTTGCTCGTGCATGTCTAGCAATACCAAATCAATGTGATTCAATATATTCTTAAATATGATCAACGGATATCAGATTTTAAGTTTATAAACAAACAAAAAAAATAGACTCCCGACTTTTAACTTGCACAATCAGCTCTAGGTTAAATAAAACACCGTGAACTTTCTATTTCAAAAACATGCCATCCAAATTACCCAATTTGACAACCCTTAAATACATTTATCTTATTTAGTGACATGGATAACGATAAAGAAGTACAATTTAGTATAATATTTAATCTACCTCTTGAACTAAACAAACGTAGGGAAAAAAGTTGAATATATTTTCTGAGATAATTTTTTAGCTATTCTATTTGGTTTCAAAAATTTTAAAATTGAACTAACGAAGAAAAACTAAGAAATTCCTAAAAAAACATCATCTGTCAACAATCAGGAAGTACTCCACGTTTCACAAACAATTCATCCAAAAAATGTGTTGATCACTTTGATAATGTGCCAAAATACAGGTAGCAAATTGTTGGACCATTATTCCACAATACCATAAACTATTTATAGTGACATTCAAAAATGATAAATTAGCCTCACATGACATTTGTAATAATGTGATAATAAGCTTGCTTGACTTATTCATGAAAGGAGTCTCAACAAATCAAAGAAAAACAAATAGAAACTACAATCCTTCAACGTGAAAAAACATGGTAAAGCATGCAAAATAAGAACAAATTGTTGAGAACAATTTTAATGATATATATGAATGGAAGTTGCCTCTGCTTTCCCCGACTAGATTCTAGTCAGTCATGAGGTCAAGCTTTAAATCACACATCATTGTGTAGCTTTTCAACTCGCTTTGCACTGTCTCTCAATCTCAAATTTGAATTTCAAGAGTTACATCACTTCATCATCCTAAATAATTACCCATGCAACAAATGTAATATTAGATTGTTAAAGTTTTACAAGAAACTTGTGTGAGCAAGCTTTTCATGAATAAAAATTTCATCTACTAAAAATTTTTCAGTCAAAGTATCGTTTCACGAAAAGGATCATCCACTCATGTTTGGATCGACGAGACAGATTGAATAGGCCATTTTGTGTGTAACTCGAACGCCATTTAATGAATGTTGATGGGTTGAATAATCTTTAACTTGAAATTATAATGATAATTATATATATTTTTATCTATTTGTCATGATTAAATTTATACAAATTTTATATATGTTTAATTAGTAAGTTAAATGTTCATCAATATGTGTGTGTTTGTGTGTGTGATTTTAAAAAAATATATTTTTCCTACTAATTTCAAGCATTAATGAAAATATGAGCAGTCAAGTTCTCTTCACAGATAATTTTCACCTCTCCCAATCTCCTAAAGAATGGACCAAGAAAATGGTCAAAACTACAGCAGACCCCTTCCCTCTGATTCCCTGAGGATTCATGCCAAAATTGGGGTTTTTCCATCTTCAAGCCACACTGGTCAAGCATAGCAAAACTTCTACCTATGCACAAATTGATATTCGATACATTGGACATCACGCAAGGAGCAGCAAGTTGCCCTAATCCGCTCACCTCCATCTCCCTTCATGCCCAACCACCATCTTCCTGTTGGACTTTTCTGGACCTGTTCGCAAAACAGCAGTGGGCCTCTATTTCTCCACGTGATTCATGCCACCCAAAGGTGCTCCCTGCTCCTCCTAGGGCACCTTACGCGAGCAACAAACCACCCATCTTCCACTCACACATGCAGGCCCACGCCATCACTTCGTGCCATGCCAAGCCACCTGCTGCCAACAGCAACCTCGCATCCTCAATAGATACAATCTTGGAACAATATATTCTTGTTAAATGTTTTACAAGGGTAAGTTTAATTTTCTTTGTAAGAATACAAAATACATTAATACATTAATCTCCTGCTTCAGGGAAAAATTTGAATTTATCATTGGGTTAATTTACTGATTTATTTGAATTTATCAATATGATGTGAGAAGAATGGAAAAATGACAAACCCTTCTCAATATAGTGTGAGGAGAAGTCCGGAAACAGGTTCTCCTCAAGTGTGAGGAGGACCAAGAGTTGATTCCTCTCAATATAGGGTTAGATAAAACAAAAAATATAACTCTCCTCAATGTAATATGAGGAGAATCAATGGATGACAGCTCTCCTCGATATGGTGTAAGGAGAGATTGGAAAGAGAAAGTTGACCTCAATAAAGTATGAGGATTACCAAATGGTAGAAAAATGACAATACAGTCTCCTCAATATGGTAAAGGAGAAAAATAAGATATAAAAGGAATGGGACTTATAGCTTGATCACATTAACTCAAGCAAGCCAGAAAATATTCTCGATATGGTGGAGAAGATATCAAAAATTGGACTTATAACTTGGTCACGTGTAACCAAGAAAGCTCAACCTATCTTCCCAATATGATAGAATAGATAGAGGAATTGACATGACTTGAAATGATTTTGCAAGATAATCATCTTTTTTTTCCTTTACCTTTTTTAACTTGTATAGAGTCATACAACATTTACAAATAAACCCTAAACTTTTTCTATTTACAAATAGAATCCTACATTAGATACCAAGCTCAACACTCCCTCTCAATGTGGGCGAAAGTTATTCACTAAGCTCATCTTGTCACTTAATCTATTTTACTCCACTGAGCTAAGTTCTTTAGTAAGCAGTCAGTCATCTGCTCTCCAGTAGCTACATGACTTTGCTCCACCAATCTATTATTCAGCATTTTCTTGATGAAGAATCTATCAATCTCCACATGTTTAGATCTATCGTGTTGCACCGGGCTATTAGCAATGTTGATTGCCGACTTGTTTTCACACCACAACTTCATTTGAGTTCCCTGATCCATTTTGAGTTCAACCAACAAGGCTTTCATCCGTATCATCTTAGCAACTCCTAATGCTTTGGCCCTGTAGTTCGTCTCTGTTGTTAATCTTGCTACAACAGACTGTTTATTTGCTCTTCCACGAAACCAAATTGCCAACTACAAACATGCAGTATCCTAATATGGATCATGTGTCATCAACACAACTTTCACAGTAAGAATCACAAAAACCCTCAATATCTACATGCCCTTTCTTCTTGAATCTCAACCCTTCTCCTGATGCACTTTTCAGATACCTCAGAATCTGATACACTGCATCCATATGGCCCTTCCATGAATCATGCATGCAGTGGCTTACGACACTTCCTGCAAAAGAAATATCGGGTTGAGTGTGGCACAAATAGATCAAGCGGCCCACCAGTCGCTGGTACCTGTCATGATCAACTGATTCACTTGCCTCTGAACTGAGCTTGACCTTCTGATCAATTGGAGAGGCTGCAGGTTTGCACCCCCGCATATTTAATTCAATGAGAAGATCCAATACATACTTTATCCGGAATAGGACTATCCCCTCAGGTCCATGGGTCACTTCAATCCCAAGAAAGTATATGAGCTTGTCTTAAATCCTTTATGTCAAATTGCATCTCAATCTTTCCTTCAATTGAGCAATTCCTGTCTCATTAACATCAGTGATACTTATGTCATCCACATACACAGCAAGTATGGTAGTGTGACATTCATGTTGTCGAAAGAATATCGTGTGGTTTACATTGATCTGTCAATATCTCATGTCAATCATCGTCATTCTAAACTTATCACACAGAGCTCGAGAAGACTAATTCAATCCATATAATGACTTCTTGGCCTACACATTTTACCCATTGTATGGGATGTACTGAATCCTGGTGGTATCTCCACATATGCCTCCTTCAGTAGCTCTCCATGAAGAAAAACATTCTTCACATCCAGTTGATGTAGTCTTCATCCACCATTCACTAGCAGAGAAGTCACTGTTTTTACTATGCTCATCTTTGCTACTGGAGCAAAGGTTTCATCGTACTCAATGTCATATGTCTAATTGTACCTTTTTGTTACTAGTCGTGCTTTGCACCTCTCCACCTTCCCTTCTGGAGTTTGCTTTGCCGTGAAAATTCACTTGCATCCAACTATCTTCTTCCCTGTTGGTAGTGTTGCAATCTCCCATGTTTGGCTTTTATCAAGCTCTAAGCTCTTCATGCATCACCGCTTTCCACATGGGGGTCCTCTTCAATAACCTGTCAGCACTTGAGTATAAAGATAGAGTCCAATGATGCAATGAATGCTTCATACAAAGGTAAGATGTTAGAATAAGAAACAAAGCTTGCAATGTCAAGTTTCCACCTAAAACAATCAGGAGGATGTCAAGCATTGCTTCGAGAGGTGCTCCTTAATTTTGGAGTGGTAGGAGTGGATGGATGAGGAATAATATCACTTGTGAGTTTTGTAACAAAGCTGGATGGTACTGGTGTCTCGAGAGTTGGGAAAGACTGTGACAAGGGACTTGTTAGCACTATAGGATTTGTTCCCTCAGTTTGTTTCTTCCTCCGCATATACACCATTATTTCACCTTCAATTTGAATCCCAACACCACTAGAATCAATCTCCTCAGTTGATTCATCCGCCATCACAATACATGGCATTTCTCCCACTTGCACCACTCTATCACTACTACACACTCTCTTGCCTCATATCTCCAATGGTTGTTCAGTCACTAAATGGTAAATTCACCTCCAGAGTGTAGTCTGATTCAAACTCTTGGAATAACACATCAATACTCACAAAAAGTCTCTTCTCAATCAGACTCTAGCATACATAACATTTTTGCCCACGAACACATATTTCAAAGCTCTGGGATCAAACTTCCCGACAGATATTATGTTGTATTCCATAAAGCATACACATCTAAATACCTTCAATGAAAGAATGACACAATTATCGACTTTCAACATCTGACAAGGAGGCTGTCAATACAACACTTTTGAGAGCATTTTGTTGATCAATTGTGCTACTATCAAAATTATTTGCCCCCACAAGTGCTTTAGGACATTCATCATGATCATGCTTCGAGCTACCACTAGAAGATATTTATTCTTCCTTTATGTCACCCTGTTTTGTGTCGGTGTGTACGAACATGTGGTTTAATGTTGTATTCCTTAGGCTGACAAGTATTCCGCCAACGCCTTGTTGGTACTCTCTGTCCCATTATCAGACTTCAATTCCTTTTCAACATCACCATATTAACTTTAAATCACCCTATGAAAGTCATTAAAGCACACAAGCACATCAATTTTACTTCGCATCAGATATAATCAAGTAACACGAGAAAAACAATCAATGAAAATCACAAAATATTTGTAACCATCCATCAAAGTGATAGAACAAGGTCCCCACACATCTGAATGCACCAAATCAAAATTATAAGAGCAAATTTAGCTAAAATTAACATACGAACTACTGTTATGCTTGCCAAATTCACAAGCATCTCACACAAGTTTTTGTTTATTTGTCTTTTCATATAATGATGGATACAAACGACTCAATAGACTAAACGAAGAGTGTCATGTTTTTGTGATGTAGCAGCAATGCATCCTCCACACTCCTCTCAGATCCTCCTACTTTAGCATTCTCAACCATGGATGTCAAAGCTAAGTTCATCCCCTCTATCTAAGTACCAGAGTTCACCATGTCACATGACAGGCCCAAGTTTTCGGTCAATCCCCTTCTCTTGAAAGATCACCTCAACACATTGTACTTGGAATATAATGGCATTAATGGATAAAAGGTTCACTGAAAATGAAAGAGCAAGCAAAACATTGGACAAAGTCATAGAAGCGGTACACCTCACTATATCCTTACCAACCACAGGCTGAGTTGTCTGAAGGCTCTCTGGAACTGTTAGGTGAGTATAAGGAGAGAGCTCACTAGCGGCACCTGTCACATGTAAAGATGCATCAGAATCTACTATCCATTCTGGTGAACTTGTGGTGGATATAGAGGCAAAACCATGTGTATCACGAGCACATTTGACTGAGTGAGCATAACTAGTAGTGTTCCCCTTAGATGACGATAAGGTAGATGCATTATCAATGACATCACATGCCGCTCTTCGCTTCCTCTTGAACATCTCCAATAATTTGTGATCCTCATCGGTAAAGACCACCTTTGTTTTTCCTTTATTCTCTGCTACCATCACATTTGCCCGGTAGCCCTTATAGACAATCTACGCCCACCTGTCTTTCTCTCCTTGGGTGGCTTTGGATAAGCCTTGCTCAGATGTCCCACTTCTTCACGATTGTAGCACCTGTGGGTCTCCTCCTAAGCACCTGTCATGCCTAAGCTCAATGAAGTTAATTCATCATCGTTCTTCCCTGTTGTCACAAATCCTTCGTGCAGCCCAAGTGCCAAAGAAGTCTCACGTCCCATTAACTCTTTTGCAAGAAGTTGTAGTCGTTCTCGCGCGACAGAATCCAACATAAGCTTTGTCTGCTTCCTTCGAAAAATTGTCGATTGCATGCCACAACAAAATTGATTGCAAGCTTCTGTTCACATGCACAGTTCAAACGGCCCGCCTCTCTCCTGATGGAGTAACATGGAAACACAACACGATGCCCATTCAATGTTTTCTGCTCACACCGAAGGCCCTGTTACTGCTTTTCCCTTTCACTTCATCTCTACTACATGGAGCTGCAACCCTCACGCTCAAACAAGAGATGCTCGAACAGAACGCCCTGCTCTGCTACTTTCTCCTCACACCGAAGCCTCATTATTGTTCTCCCCTTTACTTTGTCTCTACAGCATCAAGCCGCGTGCCAAGGTTCGCGCTACAAACTGGGATCCCGCAGTTGCCTTCCAAGCGACTGTATCGAGAGGGTTCTCATATTGTTCTCTCCTAAATGTTCTAATTATCACACTCAAGAACAAGCCCGTCTCCACACTGAAGCCCATTGTGTGATTTGATCTCTTTGCCCTAGCCCTTAAAAGCCCTTGCCGCTCCTTCCTCTCGCGAAACCGAGCAGCTCGATCCCAGCTTCAAGCCGCTCGAAGGATCTAGCCACTGAATCTTGATCTCTCCACACCTCTGCGACCACGCCGTCCAACCTCTGCCTTAAAGTCTGAGGGACTCTACCCTGCGAGCCGCGATCCTCTCGTTGGCTTCCCAAAGCAAGCTACAATCCTCTCGCTACCTTCCCAACGAGCTCTGGTAGCGACTGCTTCGCGACAACGAAGCAGAAGAAAGGAAAAAATAAAGTTCCCAGTCCCTGCACCAACAACGTCGATCACGATAGGGAGCTAGACAAGTTAGGGCGCTGATACCAACTTGAAAAGATTTTGCAAGATAATCACCTTTTTTTCATTAACATTTTTGTCTTATATAGAGTCATACAACAGTTACAAATAAACTCTTAAACTTCTTCTATTTACAATAGAATACTACATTAGATACAAATCTCAACAACATGAATGTCAGCTAACCACTTAGTCACATGTACAAATAAGAATGGCCGACCAACTGTGGAGGAAGGCCAAAAGCAAACACCCCTAAACAATATACAAACTCATAAGATCATAACATAATAAGCGTCACAAAAAGGCTTTAAAGCTGACAAGTGTCCAGTGTGATGGTTCCATGTGCCCATACACCGAGACTACTAAACTACCAAGCTTCCTTTTTTTTTTCTAAGAATTGTCTAGCCTATGAGTGTGTGACAGGTGGCCCTAGGATCCATGTAATGTAGATCACAAGGATAGCAGGATCTTGATCGACACAACTACTAAATGTGAGATCCTAAGGTTTATTTTTACATTTTGCTACCCAAGGATTTCCTGCAAAACAACTCATCAACAATTCACAGTGATTATAACATTGGTTTTGTTTTTTGTGTGTGTATAATGGCACAATAAATAAATCATGTGATATAACATTGGTTATGTTTTGTGTGTGCATAAAGGCACAATAAATAAATCATGTGATATATGAACAAGTTTTAAACAAAGTCAATTAAATGTTATAATCACTGCAAATATAAGAAATCAATATTAATAAACTAGAAATCTCAATTAAATATTAAATCTTAAAACATGTTTTAACATAAAATAATTAGCAAGGGTAATTTCATATATATCAAAATATTATAATATAGTTTTACCTTTTTGCTTTATTAATTTCAATTCATTTTCTATCAAAATAATTAGAAATTGGTGACTGAGATAAATTGACATTAAATGACACAACTCTATTCATCAAGTTATTCAAACCATGAAAAGAATCATGTGAATTATCACAGAATTGTCACAAATAGTTGCGTGAACTACTTAAAATAGTTGCAGTTATATTTAATAGTGAAATGGAAGTAGAAACGCCACAGATTATTGTATATACCCTGTCTAATTGGTGAGAAAACGGAATGATAGCATGCAAATTTGATGTAGTCTCACAGTTAAAAAACTATATAGCAAGCAGTCATCGAAAAATAGAAATACTAATAAATATTAAAGCATGTGGAATTTCTACAAATAAAAAAAAAGTTTGTTAACAGTACCTAAAGATGATAAATAATGTTAAGTGAATACCTTTGTTGGAGAAATTAGCAGCAAATCTCAGTAGAGTTCAATTGACCAAAAGTCACAGAACCAGAGATGATGTCAATGGCAATGTTAGAATAGCAACTATGCCAAACGATGAATGTGACAGACATCGTCGAAAGAGGGATTTAGGTATGCTTTAAACATTCAGAGTTTTGACTACACCAGGAAGTTGTTACGTGCTAGACCTTGAGCAGGTCTGCCTTCAATTCACTGACTAATGTGGACAAGGATGGTTGTGATTGCTATAGTTTTGACAAACAAGGGTCTCTCAAACAGGAATTAGAGAAGAAGCAAAGGGTTCGGGCTTGTGTTTGTTGTGCAGAGAAGATGAGGTTGGGCTAAGGGGGATGCTGCGAGGCAGTTGGACATGCTCTGACTTGATGAGGTTGACATGATCCTAATAGGAGCAGTGAGAAGGGATTCCTCCAAATGTGTGGGTTTGAAAATGGAAGAAGACCGGCTGTCAAACGGAGAGGAGGTGAGGCCTATTCACTGGTTCAGCTCAGTGGGGTGACTAGAGCAGCAGGAATGGGCGGCGAGAGAGAGAAAGGGAGAGAGAGAGAATGATCTACAGAGAGACCATGAGAAAAAGAGAGCAATGAGAGATCATGCGAGAAAGAGAGTCAGGGCTTGAGAGAATTATGAGAGGGGAGAATTTGGTGAATGAGGGAGAGATAACACGAGAGAGGGAGGGATCTTCTTGCAAAGTTCTGAGAGACAATGTGAGAGAAAAAAGGAAAAAAAATCGAAGAGAGCGGGGTGTTCCATGATATAGAGAGAAAGAAGGAAAGAGGAGAGGGCCTTTTTTTTCAAAAAAGGGCCACCACACTAATCCAACCTCAAAAAAATTATGTTTTTTTTTTTTTTTAAATAATGGATGCCTCAATTAACATTCAGTTAAATTTTAATTAATATGAATGTTATGGAGAGAGAATTTCAATTTGAATTTGATTATTATATATTATTAACATATAAATATATAAAAAATATATTAACCAATACATATTTACATATAAACAAAAATATTTATTAATGTTAATATATAAATATAGAAATTTATATTATTTTTTACAACATTCAAATAAAGTTAAATATTTCATCCCTCAATGCGCACCAAATGAAGTCTAATTTAAACATGAATATGCTCATCTAAATCATCTCAACAACCTGGATGCACTTGCACAGTCAATTTTGTCAAACAATCTCCCCAAAAAAAAAATTCTTACGTGAGCCAAAATTCATGCAAATGAGACTCATGCGCACGAAGTCACATAAAAGTGATGGTGAAAAGTCGTTGTACTTGTCATGTGTTTGCCCAAACATATTTAAAAATGTGACTCAACTCTTATAAAGCATATTCGAGCATGATAACGAGTCCATATGACGACAAGTCACCCAACTCATCATCAAAGATGAACATGTTAAGAATGCACGAATCGGACATAATCAATGGCTACCAAGCCAATAACGATCACGATCAATTTACCACTATCCTACAGGGTGCCTAGGTGAGTCCGAGAATGATTGAGAACAAAAACTAGGTTAATAGTATCCACTTCTTAATTAGCCTCTTAATTTCATCATCATCTTCACACTCATTTGCTTCCTATTCTATTATTCAAAATTTGGAGTGAAATGAGAGAAATCTTAAGTGAAAATGATGTGATAATATTTAAAAAGATGCTACTTGAGAAGACATAGAAGAAAGGAAGATGTGCATCGAAATGTGGGCAAACACAAATAAATAAGGTAGGTTGTGAATAAGCTACTGTCTAAGGACAATCGACCCTAAGTAGAATATCAAATCAATTTTCACATTAAAAAGGATGCTTCGATAAGCATGTGATGGGAATTTCAATGTCAAACACCTACGACATATAAGAAGCTACTAAAGCCCGGAAAAATTTCTTAGAAGCAATATAAAGTTATACTCTCCTATCAAGGTTGGGTAATTCCTAAAGCGTAGAGAAAATTCTATTATATGAATGACTAAACAAGTTTTGTTAGGCGGTAGGGTCTTCTTGTCCACGTAAATCCCCTCGTGAACAAGATGAGCCGATGTGATAGCGAAACAATAGGGAAAACACCCAATTAAAAAGTTATCTCCTTCCTGGAACTGAAATCTGCAGTTGTTGGCAGCAAGCGTCGGTCTCGGACAACGGATAAAAGGCCCCATAAACATCCCCAGGGAGGGTCAAACCCTGGTTACAAACAAACAGCAGGTTTCCTAAGAAAACCCCACACTTGGCGCAAAGGAAGAGATAAAAATGATTACCCAAATGTCCCCTTTTCATCAAAAAAACATGTCTTACATAGAAGACATGTATGAATAATCTTGGACAATTCAAAACGACCACTATGCACCTGTAAAAGAAAATAAAATAACAAAAACATAAGATAGAACTAAAAACAAATACTAGAACTATTTTAGATTGCTCCTTCATCATTCTCCCGGGGTTGGAGAAGCCTTTTCTTATTGTCCAATGTCTGAGTTTATTAGGGCAAGCAAGAGCAACTTCATGTAGTGACTCGGCACTAATAGATGAACAAAAAGACATCCAAAGATGCCAACAAATGACATGATGTGGTTATTTTGTGAATTCCGGGATCAAATAACTTGTGACAGGAAGACAGATCCAAAGCATGCAGATGAGGGCAACTAAGTAATGCACGGGCCATGTTGGTTCGTCTTAATGCCAAAGTTCGATGTTGAGGGTGTCTAATTTCAATATGATGTATATGACACTTGACAATATTAAGTTTACACAGTCTACCGTGGTGTATAGATATCTCTTGAAAACTATGACCAAAAAAGGAATTATAAATACTTAAATTGCTCAATGTATGACAGTGAGTCAAAGCTTGGAAGAAGCCAACACCAGGTAATCATTTCCCTAGATGCAAAGTTTCAAGACACCTAAGCAATGTCATTGCTTTCAAAACAAGAATGTTGGCATAAAGCACTCCATAAATTGACCTCAGTTGCATTGGGATAGCGGTGACAGAGCCCCCTCGTTGACATCTTATAGGATGGACAATTAGGAATGACCGAGTCAGGTATGAGTTCAATGGTGTGCTTATTTTCCGCAAAAGAAGGTAGACTGAAAGAAACTTTCTTTAGAGAAATGTCTAAATATTGTTGTAGTCATGGCTCTATAGGTGCTAGAATCAATGTCTAACAATCCCGATTTTCAGAAATCAACAAGAAATAACCCTTCCTTGAATTGTTCAGCTCTTTTTGTAACAATGTAGCAGTTGAACTGTTGTTTGCAATAGCTGAATTGCTATTTCCAACAACCATGTTGTTATTTTCAAATTTGTTATGTCCCTCCTTCATTAGAACCAAAGTAGTTTGCTTTAAATCCTTAGCAAAAGAGGTGTTGGTACAACCATTATGGACGGTCTAGTAATCATATTGCCACGGTCTTCAAAGCATCCATTGGAATAAAGTCAAATTGAAGTTTCTCTTGGAACTTTCGAGCAATAAAAATTTGTACTAGCATCGTCTAGTAACTTGGAGCTCACTTACCTTCTTAAGCCATGTAAGTCAATAAGGATGTGAGTGTGGTTGTGTGATCAATCTGAGTTTCTCTATCATTGTAGTAAAAACTATGTTTTCATAAGTTCCACCATCAATGATAAGGTTGCAAGTTTTATCCTGCACTGTGCATCTTGTACTAAGGATATTGTGATGAAACCATTCTGGAATAAGAAGGGGCTCGACATTCATTCGCATGCAGAACCTCCTCTTGTGTACGGGGTTGTTACAACCCTCCAAAATTTCTTCCTCTTCTGGACTGTCATTTTCCACCAACAAAATGATTCAGCGGTTAGGGCAATTGGATGCTATATATCCAAACCCATGACACTTAAAACACCTTGTTGAAGAAGGGTTTGCAACCGTTTTTGTTGTTCCTCATGGTTGAGAGGCAGTCTGACAGCTGGTGGATTCGTCTTTGTTCTCAACCAGTTTGACACTATTTTGTTAAGTTCTAGACTAAACAGATTTCTCCCTGATGGAGTGGTGTAAGGGTGCAATTTTTACTCCATTTTTATTGTTGTTCAACCTTGACAGCGAGAGTTGACATCTTGGAGGATCCAAAAATGTTATGGTAGTACCACGTGGCCTATGGTTGGCCTTAGCCCACCCAAGGACTGAGCAATGGAATGATCTTCTGATCACGTCAAGTTGCAATTCGGTCCAAGGTGTTCGCATTTTGCCAAATATTCCTCCACCGTCAAGTCTTGTTGTTGGAGATTATGTAACTTTAAGAAAACTAATTGTCAACTATGTTCCCGCAAGAATTTTCTTTGTAATTCTTCTTTTATTTTATCTTATGTTGTAATTTTTTACCGACCCTCTTTTTACCTTGTTCTCTTCAAGTTCTCCAGCCAAAGTGATGCATTCTTTTTTAGTTTGATTGCCAAAAACTTGACCACGTGTTCTTATGGCACTTCTTATACTTAAGAATTCGCTCCACCGTCTTTAGCCAATTGACGAATATTTATAGGGTCTAATCTTCCATCGAAATCAAAAATATCAACCTTAATTCTAAAATCTAAATCTTAGCAATGATAGGTGTGGATTGGCCTATTTTCCTCGTTGAATACATCTCTGTAGAAAGGATCTCCTTACTTTTCTTCAACCGCCTCCTCGACACAATTTTTTTGTCTCCGATTTCTAGAATTTTATTGCTCAATAATAGCAAGACCTTGCAAATGTTGTATTTCTTGTTGTTGTCCTTCAACCACCATTTTTTTATTGGGTCTTCTAAGATTTCTGCATTGTGACATTTCTAGAACCTGCAATCAACACAACAGTGGATGGAACAGCAGTTTTCTTTGATGGGATAGAGGAGAAGAGGGAGCACTGCAGCGGCAACTTCTTGCCATTGTAGAAAGGACTGGAGAACGCTTCCAAGAACCAGGCTACGACATTCCAGGAAAAATTCTTGCTCCAGTCAAACATCTCAGAAAAGAAAGACTTGCTGATACCAAGATGATAGCGAAAGAACAAGGAACGCTTGATTAAGCAACTATCTCCCTCCTGGAACCAAAATCTGCAGCTGTGGCAGCAGGCACCGGTCCAGGACAGCAGATCATAGGGCCCACGAACACCGCCAGGGAGGGACGAACCATGGTTACAAACCGAACAGCAGGTTTCCTGAGGAAACCCCACACTTGGCACAAAGAAAAAGATAAAAATGATCACCCAAAAGTCCCCTTCTTATTAAAGAAGCATGTCTTTTATAGGAGACGCGTAGGAATACACTTGACAATCCAAAAAGACCACTATAAACTATTAAAAGAAAAGAAAACAGCAACAACATAAAAGAAGACCAAAAATAAATACTTGGACTATCCTAGATTGCTCCCGCGTCACTATGTGACAGAGAACCTCCAATAGGTAGAGCAAAAATAGTTGTCTCTAGCAATTCATGGTGGATGTCTAATTCAAAAACCTGTATTCAACCATGGTTGACGACTGAGTAATAATTAGCTACAAAGCAATAATAGTACCTTCTCCATCAGTCCAAGCTTTTAGAGTAGCTGATTGCATCAAATGGTTAAAAAAAAGGGTATCAAAGCACGTTGTGGGTTTGAATCTTTGGTGGCATAATTGTGCACCCAAACGGAACAGAAAGACATATAATTGACAGGAAGCCAAGATAGCTGCCATCATGTCCCTCAGGGTCTATGATGGACAATTGAATCATAGAGTTGTAATTCAACCTTCGACAATTAACTCATGGGTGGTGTGGATTCACTAATTATGTTAATTAATGGGAAGCCAGGCATTTATCAATAAAGCCTTGGCTGCACCTTCTCCATTAGTCAAACTTTTGAAGTGCTTGCATGTGACAAGTAGTCCTAAGAGTGAAACCCATGCCTTAAAACATTGTTTCTAGTTTTATGCCTTATTTGCAAACAATCTTATTGATTTAACAACTGGTAAAAGAAACTAAGTCATGCCTGAACAGTCTTCACAAGAGTGACTGCAAAAATAGAACAGAACATCCAAAAATAGCTAGGTATGTTGTATCTCCAAGATCAATGAGATTAACCACATATTAATGTTCCCAGCAAACCAAAAATATGCCAGCCAAGTGCACAAGGCCTGCCTGATAACTTTAAACATCAACATTAATACGGTTTTACACTTCTAGAGCTAAAAGTGTACTGCTTGATGAAAGAAGTCAATTTGATTGGATTCGCATGGAAAATTCATGAATAACAAAACGATTGCATGTGTATAACAGGAACCTTTTTACCTCAGGATATTGTGCATGGAGACTTGAATAACCAATATCATGATTTCCACATAAATAATAAACCAAGATATCTGAATATCTTCCATGTTCCTCCAAACCAAAAATATGCTTGAAACGGCTATATGACTCCAGCCACCTGGTCAAGGAAATAACGTCAAGTATTGTGTGAAGATCAGATTAAGTGGCCCGATGGATTTTAAACATGCATATGTAGTATGCACGTGTTCACAAATTTCACAAGCAGTATCCTTCAATATAGCACGTGCAGTACTTTTGCAAATCAAGACCTGTCATTATACCTGTATCATACCACAATCTTGATTGAAATCAAACATGCACATGTCGTACTTCCTTATCCCACAATCTTGGTGCTTCGCAGAATACGATAAAGAAAACGTAAGATGTACAGTCTAAAGATTGGCTGTGTTCCCCAACTAATCAAATCTTTAATGATTCAATAGCATTTTAAGAAATACAAGAAAATGGAAACACTAAGGTGCAAACAGTAGAGTGACATTACTTAATAAGATAACATCAATGGGCATAAAATATTAGACTAAACACCACAATACTTGTGTTATGGAATAGCACTATATTACAACCACATTAGTCTGGTTGCAATTACATCGTTTATCTAGATAGTTAGGATCCACATGAAAGCATTTCCTTATCAAAAAATTCTTCCTTCTTTCTATGGGAGTTGTCTTCATTTTCTCCTTTTTAATCCATTATGTGAAACCAAACAACCAACTTCAAAGTTATGAGCACATGAGTGTACAAAGTACAATGACGGATGAAAAAAAGATCAAGTGAAACAACGCAAAAGGGGTGAAACTCACATAAGTAGGAAGCATTTTTCATATGAAAAATGCATTTAGGGATGGAATGATGCATTCTCTTCGTTAATAAGACATGAACAATAAAGATTATTTTAGGAAGCATAAGACGCTAAGGCCGCCTCAAAAAAGTGTTAGTATGCAATTAATGACAGATAGAGCCATTAATGGATATCTAAATGTTCTCGTTAGGATAGATAGATAGATAAATATATATATTCAATAAATGATTTGACCAAAATTCATTCAATTTGTTAGTTTGTAGTAATCTTATTTTGTATCTTTCAATTTCTGTTTTTCAGGAACTGCCTTTAATGAATGATAATGACAACAAGAAACACTTTCTATCAATTTGACTTAAAGTGGTTAGGAAGGTTTATGTGGTTCGGTATGGATTCAAACAAGTTTAGATACTGTGGTTGATTCCAGTATTAGGTGATATGTTTTGAACTGTGTTTGAAATTCTATGTTATCTTGAAGTTTGGACTTCCGTGTAGATTTAAAATTTGAACTTCAATTGAGTTTACTGTTTTGAGGATTGAACTTTAAGTGTTATTTGGAAGTTTTGACTTCACATGAGTTTTAACGACTGATTTTGTGTTGGGAGGTGCCTGTAGTCTTTGGACTTCATTTTTCATTGGTTAAAACTATGGTTCAGCTGACCAATGATTGAAGGATGTGATGCAATTTGTGGTTGTAGATTCAAGCTCCATTGGAATTCATGGATAAGGACAGGAATAAGTTTATCCTCAACTTTCCATTGTTCGTCAAGCATTTGTCTGTAACACCTGAAACTTGAATTTTTAAATAATACCATAACTGTACTAGACTGATTTTATGTCAACCATATCTAATAACTTATGGATAAGAAAATTGTAAATAGATTGCATGAGGCACGTAATGTTGGAAAAGAATATATTCAATAAAATTTCCTCTTCCAATTTTCAGTATTGTATATGCAAGTTGGATATGTGATTTCTTTGAGTATGCTATAAATGCAACAACCTACTCCCGAGAAAATCACCTTCATGTACCAACGTAAGATCAAACTTTTTTATTAGTCAACTTTTTATTTTAACTAAATTTTTATACATGCATTATAACTGCCTTGTTAATTATTCCATACTTTGTTCAGATTTAATGCAATTTTAAGTATGGCAGTTAAATTATAAATAATTGTTCATTTGGTGTGATTCAAATTTCTAGTTAATTTCCTCAAATTTATTCAATCATTGCATTATTATTTAGGCTTTGATTATTATATTTACTAGTTTGGATGTAAACAAAGCAAATCTTTGTATGCATGGTGTTTTTTATTCAATCATAGTTGCATCAGAAAACATGAACCCTAAACCGTCCTACATCACCCATTTTTTACCACTAGATGCTTTCAAAGCTATAATGGCACTTCTTTGCAAGAACAAAGACCAAAAGTTAGAATTGATGATTAAGTAAGAAGAAAATAGCACCAAAAAAACGTTAACAATATGAATAAATCACAAGAACCAAAAGAAAAGTAATCTGAAAAAGGGGGGGATTCGTGCCTTACTCTTGATCCTCCAAGAAAGGTCCCCCATCAAAATGATCGCCGAGAAATATAACCACATTAGGGTTGAATGGTAATATAGACAGACGAAAAGACCTCCGCATGTATAAATCTGTATAAAATTTTGCTACTGCAAGTGCAAGAGACTTGGCACCAAGGCTGAGGGATGTCCTATCCATTAGCTGTTGAAAATGAAATTCATATTTAAAAACAAAGAACAGATATGCTCCTTTCAAAAAATTTTAAAAAAAAATTAAAAGCCAGATGATGGCAAATGGCCCACAACATTTGTAATGCAGAAATATGAGCATATAATATTAAAATTCACATTTCAGAATCAAACTAATGCATATGTATTCTGGGGCAAGAGAAAATTGGGGAATGGTTTTCAGGTGTTACTCTGAATTGAGCAAATGAAATTTTAACAGCATGCCATTTTCATCTTTTTTTTTTTTTTTAGGTTAGTTAAAGGCAAAATTGTAAAATGAAGCGTAGATCTACAATAACCAAATATGTAGGAGAAGAAAAATTGCCTGTGGGTCGGCTACAACAGCAACCTTCACCGCACGGCCTTGGATCTGTGTAATCAACCAATATAGCTTGAGTTCGTGATTGCACACATTGTTTCGAATGGACAAGAAAGCGAGCACAAATCTCTTATGCAAAACGCTGATCAGAAGGATATTCATATAATAGCACTTGCACTTACAAAAGGTAAGCACGATGAAAAAAGATTTCTGATCAGATTCGCTCAACCAAACATCGCATCTACTTAGCCTAAATTTGAAAGAGGAACCCGGGCACATTACCGATGACGAAAACAAGGAGAAGTTGGTCTCGGGTTGAGGCCATGAGCACGTCCACAGAGGGATCCAATAAGCGACCATCTCGCCATAGAGGAGAGTAAGAACCCAGGCGGAGCACAAGACTAGGGTTAGTCGCGCGATACTCTGCATCGATGCCGATGAGCACGGGAAGATGGTAAGTGGTGGACTTTGTCGGCGGGCTTAATGCCGCTAGTGACGTCGGAATCGACGCTTTGCGCAATCGATGATNGACTTTGTCGGCCGGCTTAATGCCGCTAGTGACGTCGGAATCGACGCTTTGCGCAATCGATGATGGCCTCAGCCGCGGCTGTAGGAGTACAGGTGCTGTTTGAAATCGTTTTTGCAATGAAACTTAGGCACCGGCATATATCAGAATTAAAAAATAATAATAAGGAAAAAGTAAGCATTGTTCAGTACAGGGGTGTAAACCAGCCGAACACGAGTGAGCCACGCTCAACTCATGTTCGGCTCATTTATATTTTGAGCTCAAAAAGTGTGTTCGTGTTCGGCTCGTTTGTTTAACGAGTCGAATACGAGCTGTTCACGAACAGAGAGTCATTTTAACAATTATAATCATGTAGCCATAAGACAATAATTATTTGAGCAATATTTAAAAATTATTATTTATATTAAAACATCATTTAATCAAATTTAATATTTTTTTCTATTTTCTTAATCAATATTTTAATTGATTATAAATCTTTGTAGCCTTATAGTCAATTAGATTTTTTTAAAATACTACTTAATCTATATATATATATATATATATTAAGTAGTATTTTTAAAAAAATCTAATTGACTATATATAAACTTGATGAGTAGTATTTCGAGCCAAAACGAGCCGAACACGAACGAACACATCTTAGTTCGTGTTCGGCTCGTTAACTTATCGAACGAAATTAAATAGTCGAACACGAGTTTTTCGCGAACGACGAGCCGCTTTGACAATCGTAGTTCAATAGCTACTTATTAAAATGTTATTCTACACTGAAGACGAGACAATAATTTTCTCAAATAAGACAAATCAACCAACATAATTTTTCAGAATAATTATAGAAAATGCTCATTTACTAGGCAGAACAAGCATACCAAAAATTATGAAATAAATAAATTAACATTGTTTATATATATTCCATTCCATAGCATCTAGTGGTTAATGATGATAGATAAAGATGTTTCAAACTTATATATCTTGTAAACTTAAATTTTGCACCAAAGTATATACAATTTCACTTATAAAAGTCTCTCAAAAAATTAGAAAATAAGAAAGTGTTCAACATTTTATACTCAAAATGTTATTCTACGCCGAGGAGGAGGCAAGAACAAGCAAATCGGCCAACAAAATTTCTCAGAAAATATGTAAAACAGTGCTCATATAAATATGAAAAAAATAAAACAAATATTTAAAAAAAAATTGATAAACAATGCTTATTTATATTTTATTTCATTGCTTCTGCTGGTTGNGGCTTAATGCCGCTAGTGACGTCGGAATCGACGCTTTGCGCAATCGATGATGGCCTGAGCCGCGGCTGTAGGAGTACAGGTGTAAACTAGCCCAACACGAACTATGACCGAGCCGTGCGCTGGTGTTGGGCTTATTTATATCTTGAGCTTAAAAAATGTATTCGTGTTCGGCGAGCTGTTCACGAATAAATAGTCATTTTAACAATCATAATCATATAGTCATAAGTCAATAAGTGTTTGAGCAAGATTTAAAAATTATTATTTATATTAAAACATCATTTGAATCTAATTTTTTTTAATCAATATTTTAATTGATTATAAATCTTTGTAGCCTTGTAGTCAATTAGATTTTTTTAAAATACTACTTAATCTATATATATATATATATATATCGAGTCAAAATGAGCCGAACACGAACGAACACATCTTAGTTTGTGTTCGGCTCGTTAACTTATCGAACAAAATTAACGAGCCGAGCACGAGCTGTTCGCGAACAACGAGTCATTTTGACAATCGTAGTCCAAAATTTTATTCTACACTGAAGATGAGACAATAGTTTTCACAAATAAGGCAAATCAACCAACAAAATTTTTTAGAAAAATTATAGAACAATGCTCATCTACTATGCAAAACAGACATACCAAAAATTATGAAATAAATAAATTAACATTGTTTATATATATTTCATTCCATAGCATCTAGTGGTTAATGATGATAGATAAAGATGTTTCTAACTTATATATCTTACAAACTTCAACTTTGCACCAAAGCATATGCAATTTCACTTATAAAAGTCTCTCAAAAAATTAGAAAATAAGAAAGTGTTAAACATTTCATACTCAAAATGTTATTCTACGCCGAAGAGGATGCAACAACAAACAAATCTGCCTACAAATTTTCTCAGAAAATAAGTAAAACATTGCTCATATAAATATGAAAAAAATAAAACAAATATTTAAAAAAAAATTGATAAACAATGCT
>NEWO01000023.1:769437-783600 GCA_003013225.1 Phalaenopsis aphrodite | reverse complement strand
CCAGATGTCATGGAGGATGAAGATTGGGAAGAATTGCAACAGCGAGCGGCAGCGACGATACGACTATGCCTAGGAGATGAGGTTATGTATCACGTGATGAATCTGAAATCTCCAGGAGAAGTTTGGAAGAAATTGGAAGCTCAGTTTATGGCAAAATCTCTGACGAACAAGTTGTATCTAAAGCAAAAGTTGTATGGGCTAAAGATGCAGGAAGGTTCTGATCTTGCGCAGCATGTTAATTGCTTCAATCAAATAATCACAGACCTGTCACGGCTTGATTCGAGTATTGAGGATGAAGATCGAGCGATGATTTTGTTGTGTTCGTTGCCCTCTTTCTATGAACACCTGGTGACTACTCTGACATATGAGAAAGTAACTACCAAGGTGGATGAGATTACTGCAGCGTTGTTGGCTCACAACCAACGGAAGCAGAATGCAGGGGGAAGCTCTCACGGTGACAGTTTATATGTGAAGAGTAAGCAGGATCGTGGAAGAAAGAAAGAGAAGGAGGGATCTGGAAGGCGAAATTCCAGATCAAAGTCTAGAGGCAAAAATAAAATCCATTGCTACAAGTGCAAGGAGTCATGTCATATGAAGAGAGATTGTCCAAAGCTGAAGAAGCAGACTGGGGAGAAAGGTGATATTTCATCAAAGTCTGTGAATGTGGTGCAGAATGAAAATTCTGATTGCAATGATGGCGATATGCTCTCAGTTTCATCAACTCAATTCACAGATGCATGGATTCTGGATTCTGGGTGTTCTTATCACATGACACCTAACAGAGAGTGGTTTACTTCATACAGGTCAACTAATTCTGGCTCAGTCTATTTGGTTGATGATAGATGCTACAATGTAGTTGGTATTGGAGAAGTCAGAATTCAGATGTATGATGGAACTGTTAGAACGTTATGTGATGTCAGACATATTCCAGATCTGAAGAAGAATTTGATTTTCTTGGGCACTCTACACATAAATGGTTTTATTTATAAGGCTGATGAGGATAGGGAAACCATCAGAATTGTTAAGGTTGCACTGACAGTGATGAAAGGAAAGTTGACTGCAGGTAATATCTACAGACTGTTAGGAAGTACAGTTGTAGGTGGAGTTCATTCAGTGGAGTCAGATAATGACAGTACAAATTTATGGCATATGCGTCTGGGTCATCTCAGTGAGCGTGGGATGGCAGAATTGCATAGAAGAAATCTGTTGCATGGGGTTAAAAGCTGCAAGCTCGATCTTTGTAAGTTCTGTATACTTGGAAAACAGAGTAGAGTCAGTTTTATGACTGGAAAACACAAAACTGAAGGAATTCTTGACTATGTGCATTCTGATGTATGGGAGGATCTCAGTATTTCGTTACCTTTATTGATGATTTCTCCAAGAAAGTTTGGGTGTATTTCTTGAAGCAGAAATCTGAAGTCCTCTCTAAATTCAAGCTGTTGAAAGCTGAGGTGGAGAACCAAACTGGCAGAAAGATCAAGTATTTGAGGTCCGATAATGACACAGAGTACACCGATTCACAGTTTCAGAAGTTCTGTGAGGAGCATGGGATTCAGAGGCATTTTTCAGTACGAAAGACACCACAGCAGAATGGTGTGGCAGAAAGGATGAACAGATCCTTAACTGAAAGGGCAAGGTGCTTAAGACTGAATGCAGAGCTTCCTAAGAGTTTCTGGGCAGAGGCTGTGAACATGGCATGCTATCTCATCAATAGATCACCTCGAGTATCATTGGGTTGCAAGGTCGCAGAAGAGGTATGGACAGGTAATCCAGTTAAATTTGATCATTTACGGATTTTTGGATGTCCTGCTTATGTGCATGTACCTGGAGATGAAAGATCCAAACTTGATGCAAAATCCAAGAAGTGCATCTTTCTGGGCTACAAGAAAGGTGTGAAAGGATACAAGTTTTGGGATCCGATTGCAAATAAGATGGTGATCAGCAGAGATGCAGTTTTTNTGCTCATATAAATATGAAAAAAATAAAACAAATATTTAAAAAAAAATTGATAAACAATGCTTATTTATATTTTATTTCATTGCTTCTGCTGGTTGGTCGGAATGTGTAAACATATTGGCTACTTATTGATTAAGCAAGTTTCAAGTTTATATCCAAAAATATGCAATTTTATTTATAAATGTCGAAGAAAAACTTAAAAATGAAAAAATACTCAAAGTTCTCCCCACAAAATGTTACTCTACATTGAAAATAAGGCAATAACAAACAAATCAACCTACAAAATTTCCCAAAAAATTTGTAAAGTAGTGCTCGTATATCTTTTCAGAACAAGCACGCAAAAAATTCTTAAATAAACCAAATAAAAATGCTCATAAATATTTCATCTTATAGCTTGTACTGATTGATCCTGATAAATAAATATGTTGATAATTTTGCTCTTTTTGTTTGAACTTTTTTTAGTTATTATTTTGTTTTATCGTCGTCATATAATTCACTTTCCAAGTAAATCTCTCTGTAGAAAAAAATCAGGGAGAAAGAAAGTACTGTGAAAATATACAAACAAATTAGAAAGAATGTGGAAATTTTTCGTAAGGTAACTTTCGTTGGATAGCCCAAAAGCATACGTCTGAAATGAGATCAGATTGAAAATGTCTTTGAAACATATCCGCGAAGAAAAATCCTATGATAGGAACCCACAACCAGAGAATCAATTTTTTGTGTTTATTATAGGTGAATAGAAGATTCTATAGGAACGTATCCATTTGATTAATTACATATTGTGGGATACCCAATAATACTCTTGATAAAAAAAATTTTAATTGAAAATTTTTTTATTTAGCTATTTAGAAAACCAAATGATTTTAATTGTCTTAAGCGAGAGAATCATGATGCTTTTGATACATACCGGGTCATGGGACAGAGAGTGAATCATCATAACCATTATAGGCAGTGACACCTAGATATGCAGGGCCCACAAGACGATATCAATGAATTTTTCAAATGAATGATAGGGCTCAAAAGAAGATGTTAACAGGAAAAGAGAGGAACTTAAGCAGGTAGGAGTAGTCGGGTCACAATACAACAGATTTGTCATCCTGAGTTATAAAGTTCGTAAGTCTACCTGGTTGTGAGGGTAGTTGACATCAGGAATAAGTTTATCCCACCTTTCTTCTTCCTCTGCTTTAGATATCGGCTCAACCCAACACCATACGTGTCGTCGTCCTTCCTCCTACTTCTCTCTACGCGAGGACTCTTATCGTAGACACAAGAGTTCCTCTTTTTCTATTAGGGATCAAGTCTTCTTCCTTACTTCACACCAGTACTGCTCAATAATTACGTGTGCAACCTACCACGACCTCGCTCGCACAATAACAATGTGGGTAGGGCTTTGGATAGGGTTGCACACAAAGCTTTATTCCTCTGTCTTCTTCCTTCTTCTTTGCCGCTTCTCACTTTCTCCATCCATGTCTCTTGTGGATTGAGAGAAAAAGATGCAAGAATAATTCTCTTAACTTTAGTGTTGGTTGCGTTTATTTCAAACAATACATTCTTTATATAGATATATATGTTCTTAATTTAGAACTATGTCTTTAAAAGAGATGGGGGACATTCATACTAATTAATAAATGTTGAAGAGATTCATTTAAAGTAAAAAAAAAGGTAATTATTCTTGCATATATAATTAGAGATATTTACATGCATGCCACTCAACTCTTATGTATTTGTGTATCTAACACCAAAACTTTAAAAAATACTCATGTAAATTTATTTGTGCATGAATAGATATCTTTCACCCTTTTTTTATAGTTAAAATGGAGGTATTTACTTTTATATCAGATTTGGGTGGTAGTAATATTTTTTTAAAAAAGGGGTAAACTTTCGGTGGTAAATATGTAAATACCTACGAATTGGGTGGCCGGTATGTAAATGCCCATATTTAATACGTTACGGACCGCTACGTACGATGCGCGTGCCGTATCAGCAACCAGCAATTTCGATCACGGCATGCAGGAGCAGTACGCCCTTCTCTTCCGCTTTCCATCTCTCCTCCGACCCGGGATGCGGGAGAAGGGCATAATTCTCCATGGCCGGGGAAGAGGAGACCATGGAATATCACTGCCATCCGAAAGCGTCGGCGGGCGGTGGTGGTCTAGTCGTCGGGAACTACTGCCATGATGTCATATTCCGCGACGGCGTCGTCGTCGGAGAAGGCCTAGGCGGTGCTGCCTCTTTTCTCTCTAACGTCCTGGATCCCCTCTCCCGAAATCCCTCCATCTACATCTCTAAGGTCGGTTCCGACTTCTCCTACTCGGTCTCCAACGCACCCATCACTTCCACCTCTTCTCGAACGACCCTCTTCCACGCGCACTTCCCTTCCGCATCCGGTGGAGGCTACCATGGAGACCGCATTCTCCATCGTGTTCGTGCCTGCGAATCGATCTTCCCTTCCGATCTCCCCTTATGCAGATTCGACTTCGGTCTCGCTGCTGGAGTTGCTGGGGAGATTCTTCCGGAAACCCTAGCCCTCATGCTTGATCTGTGCGGCGTTATGTTGGTCGACGTGCAGGGGCTAATTCGGGTTTTTGACTCGGGCGACGGAACCGTGGGACTTGCTCCGCTGAGGAGCACTGCTTTTTTGCAGTTTATTCCTCGAATCGATTTTCTGAAGGCGTCGGCTGACGAGGCGCCCTTTCTGGATTTAGAGGAAGTGAGGAAGGTTTGCTGCGTGATAGTCACGGAGGGGAAGGATGGGTGCAGCGTATATTGGAAGGAAGGGGAGGTGAAGGTTGCTCCATTCCCGGTTGTTCAGATCGATCCGACCGGCGCCGGAGATAGTTTTTTGGGTGGGTTTGTTGTGGGGTTGAGCTGGGGCTTGGCCGTGCCCGATGCTGCGCTTCTGGGGAATTTCTTTGGCGCGCTAACTGTAGGCCAGATTGGAGTTCCTAAGTTCGAGCTGAGCTTGCTAAAGGTTGGTTTCTATTTGTTCTTTTTCTCAACAATCTTGTGTTCTTATCGGTTCATTTTAACTGCTGTTTTTGCTTCTGTTGTTTTGAGTAATATAGGGTTTTTCTTTTTGGTTCGCTTCATATGAGATCATGATCTGTTCGATCAAACTGTCAGCGCTGAAGCATTATGAATTTTTTCTGTTGACCATGCGCTTGCTTGGGAACAGACTGGGTTCGGAGAGTCATCATATGGCCTTTTATTCCTCACCCATCTCATTGTCTCCGTTTAGAGATACTCTAAGGATTATGATTCTCATTTTTTGAATTATGATTTTAACCTATATGATGTTATCCAAGTCCGTTATTTATTTTTTATTCTTTGAGCTTGCTGAACTTGGTTTGGCATTTGCTGACTCTTTCAGGATATAAGTAAGTTTTTGCTTCTTTCATGCCTTTTAGTTTTCTCTATTTTATATTAACTTCTTGTGTTTTTTCTCCATTGTAAACAAAAGTTAAATTCGACTCCAGAAGCAATCTCTGTCTTCCAAGTTCTGCTCCTGAAAGTTTAGGTCATACGCAGGAATCTTTCATCCCCCTGCAATTCGATTCAGGAGACTTCACAATCCATCTCAGTGCATCCTACTCTTTGCTTCCTCTTAGCAGGAGCAGGTCCTCCCAGGTTTATGTTCCCTGCTGTCCTTAGCCCTTCTTTGAGGACAACTGTATGATTCTTCAAGTTCTTGACCCTGTTATTTGTCCAGAACAACAACCAGACTACTTGCACGGTACATAACAGGCTTGTAGCTCTACATTTCACTTAGATACCTCAAAAAGATGCTGCATGTTAGTCATTGTTGCACTCAACCACCTAAGATTTTATTTATTTATTTTTCCAGACAACGATTTTGTAGATATTTTTTTTAGCACATCATCCCAGCATGTTGCATGCCTTATGCACATTGAACATTACGTATCGGTCTCCCACCTGTGTGTGCACCATCCTTGCAACGTTTTGCATTTTAGAATCCTCTCGGCAATGTATTTTCTAGCTATTTTGGCCAACTAGGCAACTACATGTGAATTTATTCATCATCACCCACTGCTGCAGCTTCTTAGTTCTCTTGAACTCCTACTACTTGAAAATCAATGGTGCTCTCACCACTTTTGAAGCTTCATGAGACTCAGTACGCTTGTTCTTGCTGTTTCTTTTGCTAGCGCCAAGCTATGGTAGAGTTTCCTATTTCTATTACCTTTTCTCTTTCTTTCTCTCCCGGAAGCCTTTTTGTTATTGCGCTCAGTGAACTTACTAAATTTAGTTTGCTTCAGGGGAGCTAGCCTCAAAGTGGACATGTATTCTTGTTGAATCAGTATAAACCTCATGTTTGCTGTTTTTTGTGTTTTGCTTCTTCCCGACATCTACTATTTATCATATCTAACTCCTTGGTAACTTAGGTTAAAAATTTAAAAATAAAAATAAAAACAATAAAACAAAAACTTAGGTAGAAAATTTCACTCACAAATTTTCAAACCCTTTGAGCAATTTGTTTGTTTAATGCTACTCGATCATCTAGGCAGCATTAATTCTACTGTTCACATTTTTCTTTTTTTTATTTATTGTACTCATTTATTATACACATTGTTTGTGCGAAAATCAAAATTTGAACTTGTCTAATACCCTTGTTTGGAAAAGAACTATTTTCTTAGCCTTTTTAGAGGTTGCAAATGCATAGAAGGTTTTTTTTTACCTCTTTTCTAACTTTTAATTTACTTCATCTAGTAGATTAGCTTTTCTCATTACACTAACATTATTGATATAATACTGATTAGGTGTTTTTTGCATGTTTTCCTTGTTCATTTAAAATTATGTCATCTAAATTAGCTTTGTTTGTTAGGTGTTTCACTTTGTGGAATACAGAAATATTTTTGAATGCTTCTAATTTAGTGTGCACTTCTAAGATTTGCCATATTCATGTGGAACTACAATAGCAATATTAAAGTGACTTGAATATCTATCTTAATAGAAAGAAAGAGTGCATAGTTTGGGCATTTTGTTGCTTGATATCTACGTCAATTCAGAAGAGTTGCTTCTACAAATCTTTGCAACAAGTAAAAAGAATAAAAAATTTGAAGTCAATATGACATATTACAGTATGAGTACACAATTTTCTAAACTGAAAACTATTGAGTGCAAGAAATAGGTCTATAAAGCAAGAGAGTTGATCTCATTCACCTAATATATTTCCAATATTATAGGCACAATTAATCAAGTTAAAGAGAGAGAAATGACATATACTTTTTTAAGTAGAAATCTTTGAAAAAAAAAATCATTGGCGGTGAAGGCGCTAAAAAACAAAGCAAACTATTGTGAGTGTATTGGGCCATGACAATGCATCAAAGGTTGAGCGCAACTCACCTTTTCCGTAGTTGCAAGTAACATAATAGCGCTATGGTAAACCGTGCAATGCAAATTCCATCATGTTAAATGTGGCCTACAAAACAATCTCAAGTTAGATGAACTAAAGTAATGCAATTTATAAATATTGATAAGGATGCCCCGGATATGCCAAAACAATTCTCTTAGACAGTGATGATAAAAGATGTAGATTGTGCCTTTCCGTGATTGAGAACTTATTGAATAAGTTTACGTATGGTCTGTGTGCAATTGTGGTAGAGGCAGATTAGGTGGTTGATCGTGGTGGATTGATGGAGCCAACTAGTAATGATTTATCAAGTTGATACTTTAATTAGATCATCTTGTCGATCTTAACATCACGAGTCCAATGAGGATGGAGCATCAAAGTTGTGATGATAAGATAACAATAAATTAATGAAAATTTGTTGCCAAAAAATAAGATTGGAATAGCAATATATTTTTTATATTAAAATGTCATCTTTTTCCAAACAATCATTTGTCATGAGTGGCTCACGATCTATGGATGTTGCAATGGATCCAAAAAATTTAGAATTTTTTTGACAAACTACAAAATAACAAGCATTTGGTGGTGCACTCTGATGACATTGATGCACTGATAGTTTGCTCGTGTTAAGAGATGTCAGGGATTTGTTTGAAGTGCCCCCAACACACTTCATGTAAAACCATAAAAGACTTCACATGCGATAAAGCTAATTGTTGAACAAATTTAAACATCTGTCCAAGATGCATTCAACTTTTGATCCAAATACTTCACTTAATATAGGCCATTTATGTGTTGAATTTTGGAGATTTTGGCACCGTTGGATTCATTGAGGAGTGTCAATTCTTTTGAATGTTCTTTTTGTTCATTTTGAGCTCATTTAGTTTCCAAATTAGTTTTCTAAGTAATGTGATTACTTGTTTATTCTTAAGTTGACTAAAGATTTTTGGATTTTACTAAAATTTGAATTTGATTGAGCAAAGGAATTATTTGACTCTAGGAGTTACTCCTTTATTTTTTGACACTGTATCTCATAGATCCAAAAATACTCTGATTGATAAGAATCTCTCCCTTGTGTTATGAAATGAGGGAAACATTAATGATTATGTGGACCTTCTCTTATCGTCATGAACCAATTTGCTCTCCACCACTCTTAATTTCAGTTTATACATGCAGCTCTAATGCAAAAAGTTGCTAAAAATTTTGAACCTAATTGATTTAGGAGGCTCAAGCGTACATCTTAAATGCTTAACCTCTATCATAAATGTTGAAAATGATCTTTGGGTGTTTGAAAACCTTACACATGATATTAATAAATTATTCAAAACATTTTGGGATTCAAGTCAATGAGAATCTTAACAACAATATAGAATAAAGGTACGATTTCACACATATATATGTTAACAAATTCTTTTAAGAAAGGTTTTACAAATTTTGGAATGTTTTTAAGGTTATTTTTTACTTGAAATATTTTGGATAAATCTAAAAAAAATCCTAAGCAACCTTTTGGCCGAAAAAATAATTTAAATAACTTTTTCCATAAAAATAGCTTTTTGCTCTTAGGATTTCATTTGGCACAAGAGGAATTTATTGGAGTAGGAGGATGTTTTATCTTAAAATTGAGGTTTGGTTCGAGAGCAAAACTTAAATGATATCCCACAAGTTGTGTGACATAAGCTTTGAGGCTAATAGGGAGTGGAGATTTTATCTCCTCATCACGATTGCGGATCACCTTAGGAGCATAGATGAAATGAAGCCTTGAAGGTAGTGCAATGGAGGAGGCCATTGGGTGTAAGATATCGCATCCCCCATATAGGACTAAGGCTCACCTAATAAGCAAAGGTTAAACTAGTCCCAAAGGTCAACAAATGAATTTTTTGATGAAATTAATATTGCTGAAAAGAAATCTACCACTCTTTATTATTTTTGTTTTCTTTTTATCATAATATATGGAAAGCTTCAAGGTGTAAAGCGGGTTGTCTTTTGAGGTGGAAAACTAACCATCACCAATGTGATGAGGCTGGGCATGCTATATTTGATAATGGTGCAGATGATGAAGGGAAAGCATGTTAGATGCATACTATGGTGGCGCAAACTTGAAAGCATTTTGATGAGCGTGGGCTCTGAAAATTTAAAAAGTACCCCAGACTCTCATAGATAGCTTAACACTATGTTGTAAAGTTCCGGGTCAAATTTTCAGAATTCAGATGAGATAGTAGAGAAGACACTATTCAGAGATTTCACTCACATTTTATGAGGAGTTTAAGATCTGAGGTTCGAGGTTTCCCATAGGCGCGGAAGCCCCTATGGTTAATTACCCCCCTCGATAACGGGAGAACACTTTTGATTAAGACTAGTGATAAAGTATTCACGCTTAGTATATAGTAGTATCAAATTTGAGAATTTAAATTATAAAAATTATCATCATCATGAGCTTAACGAGGATGGTAGAGGAAATGATGATTAACCCAATCAAGAACCCATGGTTCTGTCATCCCGGGTCTACTTAGTCAACGAAGGTAGTCGACCCAAACTGACAAAGGGATTCTTGTCAGCACCATAAATTGCTTCGTCTAAGGGGATCTTGTAGACTTGGGGTGAATGCTTGTCTAAGGGGATTAATCTAAGTCGAACTTAGCTCATAGAGAGAGATTTTCTCCTTCTCGAATACACTCTATGATTCAATATTCAAAATTACAGACTATCATCGAGGAACATAAGGGCTACTACCATGATCATACTATAATGATGTCATTTGTCGAGAAACCACTTGGTCAGAATGCTCTGGTTGTAACTACTTTGTGGTGTCATTTGGCGACAATAACCATGCAAATAAAGGACTTGGGTCACGTCCTTATTGACATATAATTTATTTTAAGTTTGAATTTAGTAGTATATTTTATGTGACATTGGCTCTTTATGAGCTCGAGTCGAGACTAGGTTTGTCCACCTTAACAAACGGTTGCGGGAGTGAATGAATTTTTGCTTTAAATAGTAGTCTAATTTTTATTTAAATATTATTTTTAATGATTTAAAATATTTTAATTTTATAAATGAGCCCCTCAGGTTGAAATTTACGATCAACACGACTATCATTGGGGGTAACTATAACTTACACCACTAAATCACTATTCTTGTCAACTCCAATCTTCGTAATGAGGAGGATCAGACTGACTCATTTAAGACTCAATCCTGTCAACTCTCTTCTCGGTATGGAGGAGGATCGGATTAGCTCAACAGGGACTCAATCTTATCAACTCCGATCCACGCAAGAAGGATGATCAGATTGGCTAAAATGTGAGACTTATGACCTTGCTCTATAGGCAAGATGACCCGTCACCCGCACAACATTTTCAGACGCATGAGCTTGAATATTTAAAGACACGTCGATGGTGGTTTTATTGTTATTTGCAAGAACGTGTTATTATTAATATGTGTGCAAATATTTTCATTTAAGCTTTTAGCTTCGTCTTGTGTCCGCTTGTGCATTTGGAATTGCGAATCCAGCGATGAAGTTTAATTTTTTAAGCATTAAAGTTTTCACATTTAGTTGGGTGGTGAAATTTGGCTTCACATGCATTTAGTTGTGGCGGTGAAGTTTGTTTTACATGCAATTAATTGTGGCAACATAGTTAGTTTTACATGCAATTAATTGTGGCGATGAATTTTGTTTGCATGTTACATTTTTTTTAATGAAAGTGGGCTTTAATTATTTTTTTCCTTCTATAAATTGAAGGTCATTACTTAGTTCATTTCACATATTAAAGTTATTGGGAAAATGATTTGCTTGCATTGTGTGCATTGGGGTTTTTGAATTCTTCAAGTAACCCTTTTAAGTATTATTTTCTCATATTTTTGCATTATTGTTTCCTTTTAAGCATTTTTTGTTTGTATTAGCTTGTTTTATTTGGATAATTTCAAGTTCGTTTTAAATTCATCTTTAGCTTATGATAAGTTCTTTAAGTCTGCGCCAAATTTCGACAGCCTCCCAGCATCATTCCTCGTTGGGGACTGCATCGGGAGTCTGGGTCTGCCCACCACGCTAAGAGAGACATGTATGGGTGGTTGGCTTATGCCACAACCACAAAGATGTGTATTCCTCCACGCAAAGAGATGCTTATACGAGTCTTAGGCCCCGTTTGGGGCAGCTTAAAAGTGTGGGCGGCGTTTTGAAAACACCGCCACACCGTTTGGTTATCACTTATCACCAGCTTATGTAAAACAACAATTTTGAAAATGCAAAAGACGCGGACCGCGGGCCTACCCCCGCGATCCGCGTTTTGCGAAATAAAATTTTCAATTTTGCCCCCGCTTCCGTGATTCCTCCTTCTTTCTTTCGCCCCTGTGACTATTCCCTTTCCCTTTTTTGCTTTCGCTCCCGTGACTTAGCCATTCGGTGGCTATTCCCTGCCGTGTCTGCTGCAGATCTTCAGACGCCTCTATCTGCTGCAGATCGCAATCTCTTCGCAGACGCCTCCATCTGTTGCAGATCGCAACTCTCTTCGGACACCTCCATCTGTTGCAGATCACAAGTCTCGCGAGTGGCTCTTCACACCTTCGGCTCGCCGACTGGTTTTTCGCATTTCCTTCGGCTTGCCGATTGGTTCTTCGCATCTTCTTCTGCTTTTCTCTTTGGATCTGGTTAATCTCTACGTCATTTTTATGGAATATTTATACCAACCTCATTTTTATGCCGCTATTCTCTGGCAACGTTCTGCATTTTAGGTTGCTCTCTCATTTTGCTCTGCTCTAACTACTCTCTGATTTTGCTCTGCATTTTAGGTTGCTCTGCATTTTTATGCCGCTATTCTCTCCATTTGATTTTGCTTTTTTATTTGGAATTTTCAGTACGATTTAAATAACTATGCTCATTTTTTTGGAGTTTATGTAAGGATTGATATATCTATGTTTTCATAATTTTGAGTAGTTTATGGAAATTAATTGTTTCTGACATGAGTATGAGAAGATTTCAATCTTTTCGTGTTTACTTTGTGTATGAATTTGAGAATTAATAAATCTAACTATTGCATAGCACTTTCGTAAAAAATCATGCCCATAACACAAATTAAAAATTTTTGGGATAACAACCTAACTAACACACGATTTTCTATAAAGTTAAGGGAAATGTACAAACCTAGCACACAATTATTATGTGTTTACATTCATGATGGTTGTATGCAAATATGAAAGTTTAAGGAATGATGGTAGTTATATTCATGTGTATTTTTGAAAGAAGAGTTTGGGGTTATTGACGTTTTGTTGGAATTTCTGTTGTCGAGCCTTTGCTTGTTGTTTCATTCGTTGCGTGTCTGAGAATTTGAAGCTCTGTTGGTTTTGTTTATCTCATTAGGTAAATCTTTAGCAAATTAAAAAAAAAAAATTTCCCTCGACTGCTCTATATTCACATTTTTCGTTAAATATTTCTGCTTGGTTGTAGTGTATTCTTGCTGTCTTGATTGAGAATGAAGATTTGACATAAAACATCATCTATCACTCTTGCCTCTACCCCTTTCATTTGCTTTAGCCGAGATCATTTGTTTATTTGCTAGCATAAACTATAGAACTTGTTTCTTAAGCAAACTAAAAAAAAAGTGAGGGGGTGTTATTCTAAGAATACCTTAAAAGCTTTCTCATTCACTCCTTTCATAGGATGATTTACTCTTTTTTGTTTTGACGACATTGTTTGATAAACCACGTCTCATTTATATTATTCCCACAAGTTCAATGCGACGAGAATATCAATTATAGGAATATGCTTCCACTATTAGAAGTTTGGATTTATAGTTTTTTTTTTTGGTATATGGGAATCTGCTATAAGCAAATGCATGTTTTTTTTTTTGAAATTTTTAGAGGGTAGATATAGAAATTATTCTTTTGTTTTGTGATTTTTTTGTCATGAAAAGAAATATTTTGTGCTTATCCGTTAATCTGACAGAACTCAATGAGTAAAGCTAAAGAGGCTGTAACATCAGCCATGTGGGATAGAAAAGTAACTATCATATTTTGTGATTTATGTGTGAGGGAGGTTAAGGTGAGAAATAGACCCACTACATTTTTTAACAAAGAAGGGTGACGAAATATCTTGGTTAAATTCAAACAAATGACTGGAAGAGATTATGATCGCATGAAAATGAAGAACAAATGAGACCAGTTAAAGAAGGATTGGAAACTATGGAAAGAACTGAAAAGGGGATCAACGGGAATGAGTTGGGATCCAGTTAAGCGCACAATAGATGCACCAGAGGAATGGTGGGCTGAGAAATTACAGGTGCATAAATAACTATTTTTATTTTATGTTTAATCTAATTTCGCATTGAGTTGACATTATTTTATTAATGCACATTTATTATCTATATCAGGCAATATCGTCAGCAAAAAAAAATTTAAATTTGTTGGCATTGATCCAGTAATCGAGGAAAAACTAGATGGAATGTTTACTGGGGTTGTCGCTACATGAACTCATGCGTTCACCCCAAATGATATAAGGTTTCGCAGCTCAGCCCAAGAGATGAATATCGTGCAGATAAGTGATTCAGGAGACCGTCCTAGCCATGTTCACACAGATGTTCAATCCATTAGTGTGCCTAAGCGTCCCAGAGTAGAAAAGAAGAACAAAGTGTTGTTTTCATTAAAGACATTATTGATGCACTTGTTGAAACATGCAAAGCTCGGTCTTCTTCATCGCAGGATAACTCAATTGATGAGTGTATTCATGTCCTCAATACATATTCTGATGTTAAGACAGATAATGATGATTGCATTCAATACGTAAAGATGTTACGAGATCCAACCATCAGACAATTTTTTATAAAGTTGGAACTGAAATACCGAGTGAAATACTTTCG
>NEWO01000023.1:748143-760320 GCA_003013225.1 Phalaenopsis aphrodite | reverse complement strand
AGGTTAGTATAAATATTCCATAAAAATGACGTAGAGATTAATCAGATCCGAAGAGAAAAACCGAAGAAGATGCGAATAACCAATCGACGAGCCGAAGAAAATGCGAAGAACCTGTCGGTGAGCCGAAGGTGCGAAGAGCTACTCGCGAGACTTGCGGTCTGCAACAGATGGAGGCGTTCGAAGAGAGTTACAATCTGCAGCAGATGGAGGCCTCTGCAAAGAGATTGCGATATGCAGCAAATGGTGGCGTCTGAAGGTATGCAACAGATCCGACGGGGAATAGCCACCGAATGGCTAGGTCACGGGAGCGAAAGCAAAAAAGGGAAAGGGAATAGTCACGGGGGCAAAAGAAAGGAGGAATCACGGGAGCGGAGGCAAAATCGAAAAATTTATTTCGCAAAACGCGAACCGCGAGGGTAGGCCCGTGGTCTGCGTCTTTTGTATTTTCAAAATAGTTGTTTTACATAAGCTGGTGATAAGTGCTAATCAAACGGTGTGACGGCGTTTTCAAAACGCCGCTCACACTTTTAAGCTGCCCCAAAAGGGGCCTTAGAATTGTCTATCGCGGCTTAATCTTTGCGTGCGAGCTTCACCCTAACACATGAAGAAAATCATGTATAGGGTTCCGTTCGACGCATCAAACGAACCAAAATAAACATTTCACGAGCTTTCTTTCATTTTTTTTCAGTTCTCCCATTGCGCCGTAAGTGTTGCGTACTAGTTTTGGCCTACCATGCTAAGAAAAGCGCGTATAAGATGCTGCCCAGTGTATCAAATGCGTTGTGATAGACGTCTCAAGACTTGAAAGTTTATACCTTTTGTGCGGCAAGATGAAGCAGACCTGCACACATTTTGCATACAAGTTTGTCTTCCCTTACCCACGTTAGAATCATGTATGCATGCTCACGTACGCACAGATACACCTTTTCCCTTCCCCAAAAGTATGCAACCATGTACAACCTAATATGACAACAAACACATTTCCCATTTGCATTTAGCTTCAATCCCACGGTAAAATAATTACTTATTGGCAGCCTACAACACATTTCGTAATATTTGAGTACAACCTAAATTTATTTAAAAGCAAACATCAAAGCACAAGCTTTAAAATTTTCAAACTTCTGATATATATATTTTTTTACTTTAATGCTGAAGTCCTTGAAAAGCGTGCGTGAAAGAAGAGTGGATGGAGGAGTGTTTGCTGATTTGGTTGAGAGATTAGGAGTGGAGGAGCCAGTGCCTTGGAGAGCGGGGATGCTATAGGTCAGTGAGCTAGAGAGAGATTGTGGATGCGCTGGTGGTGGGAGACAGAGATAGCTAAGTTTAGTTTGGCTTGTGCCGGAGAGGTAGTTGGCGGTGAGAGTTACCGGGGGGAGGAGCAGCTGAAAGAGGGAGTTCCGGGAGGACCAACAGGTAGCGGGAATGGGTTTCGGCGGAGTTGGCCGCCGATGAAGAGGTCGCCGGAGGGAGGAGCAGAAGTAGTCAGAGGGAGTTTTGGTGGGAGGCGTGAGCTGTGAGAGGGAAGGAAACGTGGTAGTTGCACGGAAAGTGGAGAGCTTTGCAGCTGAAAGCGGATAGAGGAAAAGATGGAAGTAGGAGAGGAAACCACGAGCATCAACCACAGCCGACAGATCGTGTATAGGGTAGAGAGGCCAAGATAAGGTTACAGGAGAAGATAATATTAGTTTTCTTTTTATTAATATTTTGGTATGAGTTGGCCTCTTGTGATTGGAGGGAGAGGGAGGTGGAGACATGGGTAAACATGGTTTCTCGGTGGCTTCATTCTAAAGAAATGGGAGTGGTCATGGGTGAGACCAGAGAATCATTTAATATTAATCTTATCATATATATATATATATATATCATATTTTTATATAATAATTTCCTATTATTTCTAATTTCCATTTGAGTATTCTTATAATGTCCTTTAATTTTAAAATATTTAAAATCTAAATGTCTTGGTGTGCGTGTCGATTATTAGTGTTTCAAAGGCTTGCAATATGAATGTAGTCTCTAGGCAAAATTAACTTCCCTGGCACGCTCGGTGATCCGTTTTGAAGTCAAAGGTCATTGGAGTGCCTTCGTCGATGGTCGAGACGATACGAGTCTGCGTTACACGTTTTGTGTCGATTGCTTGCTATTTTCGTCTTGTGTAGTTATTTTAATCACAAAAGGTCTCTTCTTAGATAATTGATATTATGGACACATTCACATAGTCTATTTTGTGATTGGATGGTTGTTCAAGCACTTTGACGATGGTTGAGGTGATTCAAATTTGATTCATGTGTGTCACATTAAAAGCTTGTTTTTGTCACACCTTCACCATTCGATCATGAACAATCACTTTTTTGGGCACCTTTAATGTTTTGAATACAATGTTATAGTGTTTATCACTCGGCCGCTTATCTTGTGTCATGCCAATTTTTTTTGTGAAATATATATGAGGGTCAACAAAATATCTCATGCCACTAAATTCCCATTGCAATGCAGGGCATTTTTTTTATTTTACTTTATTTTCTCTCTTTTGGGTGACATTGTGCTAAACGCCGAGATCCTCACAATAACAACAAAGCTTTAATCCCACTACGTGGTGTCAGCTACATGAATCCTTTTTCTCCATTGCATTCTATTTAGTGTCATATTTTCATTTAGTTCTAATAAATTAAGATCATTTTTAATACAATAAGTCCAATTCTTCCTAGGTCTACCTCTGCCTCTGCCTTTCTTAACATAAGTCTAATCTAAAACATCTACTCTCTTAATCAGATCATTAGATAGTCGACACTTAAAAGGAATATTTCATGCCGCTGAAATCCTCTTGCGAGACAGGGGCATTTTTGTTTTTATATTTAGCTTATTTCAGCTAACATCATATCTTCATGCAGAATTTTTCAATCATTTGGGTTGACATTGTGCCCGAACGTCGAGATCCCTAGCGTAGGTGTGATATGAAAGATTTGGGTGATATAAATGTAAAAGGCAAAATTTTTGGATATGAAAATACATAGGAATTGGGTGGTTAAATGCCCTTCTCTTAAATATCAACAAAACGCTACAAGGATATCTAAAAAACTTGAAAGTTTACATGCATCTTATTAAATTTTATTTAATTGAAAATTAACTAACTGAATTGAATTATTCCATTATTGTTTAGTGCTTAAGTCACCAAATGTGGCTTTAGAGTTGGGCAATGGATTTGCAAAGGCCTGCATAAATGTGAACGATGTGCTACGATTTCACAGATAAAATATCAAAAGGTGGTTGTGGCATGCGCTATAAATTTGGGTTCGAATGAGATACAATAATTCAAATGGAGGGATGAGGCAATTAACACTGAAGCCATAGTCTTAAATTCAATTCATCCAGTAATTTATCATAAAACATTAACTACCACTTTACAGAAATACTTATAACAAGATAAGATCGAAACCTAATTCAAATTCACAGCTAAACTTTCCAAACTGTCATACTGATTATCCAAAAGGATGATTTAAATAGATTCAAATTTCTAATAAAAATAAACTTAAACCAATTCAAGATGTTCTTGATTAAGGCTTAGCTGGGAAATAAATTAAAGCATAACAATGGTGCAGGTAACTCGGTGAAGAATTTGAGAAATATATTATGTCAAAGCCACATGATTCCATCATACAGCATCCATTTAAGTTGTTTGCAAACCTTAGTTTGTAATGATCCTTAGTTATAACGTAAGATTTTCTTAGTATAAGCAGAGTTCTCTCATTTAATGAGTATAATAGCAAGAATTGAAATGGTGCTTGCGGCATTTGGTTTCAGCTTGATTTGACATGATTCAAATTGTAGACTTGTGGTTTTCATACATTGGCACAATTTCTGAAGCAACTTTACAATGATATTTTATTAACAAAAACTAAGTTCGAATGGAACAACTCCCTCCATCTTCACTTGATATATTTTTGGTCACCAATTTCATAGCTTCAAGTCTCACAGCTTGCACCTCATTGGGGATCTTGGCGTCTAGGCCAATGTCACCCGAATGAGAATAAAATAAAAATAACATAACATAAAATGCCCTCTGTCTTAATAGGGGAATTTTATATTTTGGTGATACAATTTTTATTATAAGAAGATAGAGTGAGATCTTGGCATGTCGATGTAGCATTTTGGATGCAGACTCTTTGATTTGGCGCTTAGGTGTAGTGCTTCTTCAAGTATCGACCATTAATGGGTGCATTGGGAGTTAACCATCTAAGTTGATGAGTTGGTAGACTCCTCCTTGGTACAGTTTCTCGATGACGTAAGGACCATCCCAATTAGGCTCAAATTTATCATCGATTCTTCAATGGTGAATAATTGATCTTCTCAGCACCAAGACTAGTTCTCATTTCTGGAATGCTTGTGGACGCACCGTTTCGATCAAAAGCCTTGGATATCCTTGCTCGATATGTTTCAAGATTATGTTGAGCTTGTAGTTTGACCTCATCTAGAGCATCTAACTCTTTCATTCGTAAATGAGTATTTTGTTCTTGAGTTAGGTTGTACTGGATAGCTATTCAAAGTAATCACAACTCAACTTCAACTGGCAAAACTGCTTCAACTTCAAACACCAAAGAATGCGGCACGGTTTTAGTCGACGTTTTATAGGTGGTTCGATAGACCCACAATGCTTCAGTCATTTTTGTGCCAAGCCATTAGCACTTAGATTGTAAATTGAGGAATATCGCCAATCAATCTTGTGTTGGTCGACAAAATTGTAAATTTTGTACTTTTAAAGACTGGACCATTGTCTGAGATAATTCAATACACGCCAAATCTGTAGACAATGTTCAGAGTAAAGAAGTTAACTACGTGCAACTTCCTTGTATGGAGCAACCTCAACCCATTTAGAGAAATAATTTGTCGTTACTAAAATGAAACGTTTCCTTTGGATGATAGTGGATTAATCGGTCCAATTATATCTGTACCCCAGCATTCAAACTGTCAATATGCTATAGTCGGATATAACAGATTAGGAGTTGATGTATCATATCCCCATGGACCTGATATTCGTGCCACTTTTTGGCATGATCGCTAAAATCTTTTACCATTAACGGCTAGTAGTAGCCCATTCTTTTAATCTTGAATTACATTTTAGGGCCAGATTTATGTGCGTCACAAAGTCCTTCATGAATCTTTGTGACGACCTTATTAGCTTCGTCGATTCCTAGACATCGTAGCCATATTTGCTCAACGGATCTACAATATAGCGTATCATTGACAAAAGTACACCGTAAAGTCCTTTTCTTAATTTGTGTTGACATAGATTTACTAATGAGCAATTTGCTCTTTTTGAAATAGTCGATAAAGGGTTGTCTCCATTCAACTTGTTCTTCGGCCATAAAGATATCTTGCTGACTTTCTGGGATTATCTCGGATTTAGATTCTTCTTGATCTACCTTAGATTCATTTGATTGGGCTTGCATAGTAATCTGTAAGGTAGAATGAGGAACAATTGCAGTTGTATCCTGTAGACTTGCACTTGACCCCTCTTCCAACGGGGATTGTACATTTGTCGGCTCTAGCACTCGATGAGTCATGACATTAATCATCATGGGTTCAAAGTTCATATTTGTTATTTCTTTAGTCAATTTTGCTAAGTTGTCCGCCTTACTGTTTTGAGCTCGGGAGACTCAAGTCAATGTAACTTCTGGGATTTGCTTCAGGAGTTGAAGAACTCATTTGTCATAGTAAGCTAACTCAAACTTGTATAAATGCCTCTCACTTGGTTTATGTTGAGTTGAGAATCACCATAAATATGTAGATATCTGATCTTTAATGTGATGGTCATCTCAAGGTCCGTTATCAGTGCCTTATATTCAGCTTCATTATTAGTTTGTAGCTCAGTAAAATGATATGATTATCTCATAATGCCTCCATCAGGGATGATAAAGACGATTTGAATTTCTTGCTCGTGTCATCAGGAGGTTGAGAGGTTGCACAAACTTAATAGAAGAGGCTCCATCGAAATAGAATTCCCAAATTTGCAGCCTCTCATTCTCCTGAATAAGTAAAACTTGTTCATCAGGCAAGCCATCAATAAGCAGAGTGATTCTGCAGGAACAGTATGTGCAGCCAAGGAATCTACTAGAATTCATCCCTTTACTGCCTTTTGGGGAACATAAGTGACATCAAACTGCAAGAGAAGGATTGCCCGCCGAGCCAAGCGACCTGTCAATACTGGTCTTGTCATCAAGAAATTTAGTCGATCAATCATTGCGATGAGCATGATTTTCTGAGATAACATGCAATGGTGTAGCTTTTGGGTAGCAAAGATCAACACCAGTCAATGTCTCTCGATGGGGGAGTAGCGCACTTCTGCTCTAGCCTTCAACCAATACAGTAAAGAGATTTCTCCTTACCTTCTTCATTATGTTGTGCAAGCAATGCTCCCAGGGACTCTTCTAATGCAGCCGTGCACAAAATAAGTGGCTTCCTCGGAATTGGTGTTGCAAGTATCAGTAGGTTTAGCAGGTATTTCTTGATCCTATCAAAAGCTTCCTGGCACTCTGCATCCCATTTGAAAAGAGCGTTCTTATTCATCAATTTAGAGAACGGTTGACATTTGCCTTACAAGTTTGATATGAATTGTCAGATGAGTGCGAGTTGTCCTTATAACGAGCGAAGCGGACACATACTCTTCGACGGAGGCATCTCTGGTCGATCTCGATTCCTCTGTGGCGTATAATATACCGAATAAATTTTCAAAAAAAAAAACCCTAAAAGCACATTTAAGAGAGTTCATTTTGAGGTCAAACTTTATGTTTCTTTCAAATACAATTCTCAAATCTTCCAAATGATCATTCTGATCCTTGCTTTTGACAACCAGATCGTCCACATAGCATTCAACCTTTTGGTGTATCGGCTCATAAAAGATATTTGTCATAGCCTTTTGATATGTCGCGTCAGCATTTTTCAAGCCTAAAGACATGAAAGTAGCAGTATATGTCAATGGTGTCCTGAAAGCTGTGTTTTTCATCTTTGGGAGCCATTTTGATTTGATTGTAGCCCGATGATCTGTCCATAAATGAGAAAATATCAAGTTATAAGTGTTATTGACCAACAATTCTGACACTGGAAGCGGAAAGTCATTCTTCGGGCACGCTTTGTTAAGATTCCTGAAGTTGATGCAGGCATGAATCCACCCATTCTTTTTATTCACTGGAACAATATTGCCTATCCAATTGACGTACTTTTCTTTTCTGATGAAGCCATCATCGATAAGTTTCTTAGTCTCGGTAATCACCTGCTCTTCGATCTGCAATCTCATTTGCCTTGGAGCCTGTTTGAATGGTGCTACATCCGATTTGATTGCTAATCTGTGAATTGCCACATTAGGAAATAAGCTTGCATCTCAACATATTTCCAAGCAATGCAGTCCCTAAATTCACAAAGTAGTAGTCTTATTTCTTCGATCTTCACTTCGGGAAGGAGAGCAAAAATGAAAGTTGGGCGAGGTTCATTCTCAGTTCCCAAGTTAATTTCCTTTAGCTCATCCATCGTTGCAGTTTGTCCACCATCTTACAATTCTTCGGTAGCGGGCTTGACTTCTAAATCTTCATTTTTAGGGAGATTTACTTCATTCACGTTTTCAACTTTTTCTTCATTTTCAACTTCGATTCTCCCATTTGTTATGACACAACAGTTTGTCTTTCGGCAAGGTTTGTGTTCAACAAACCCTAGGCCTTTAGTGGCACGACTGTCATTTCTTCTTGACACGTGAGGATTATTCTGGTCCCGCATTCTCTCGAAGTATTGAGCTCGTTGCTTAGTGACTTCATTGCTAACTTCGAGTTGTTTCATCATTTGTTGCATCTTCAGAGAATAATATGCAGGCATCCTCGTTGACATCATCTCTTTAGATTTGAAGCATTGAATGTGTTGAACGTAATCGTGCTCCTCATATTCTTTAGATTTATGGAACAAAGTTTCTGGCCCACCATTCCAGGGCAAATGGGGAACATGAGATACATTCAAAGCACAAGAGGCATCTTGAGGTAGCTGATGCAACGCACGATGAGTACGACAGATGTTTTCAGGCTGTCGAACTGCCTCGATAGCGTTCCTCGGCTGCTTCTGCTGACATCACGAGTTTGGTTGGCAGGATGAAGAATCTCTTGAAGGTGATTGGAGATATGTGTCGTGTAAGGCCAACCTCATATAAAGCATGCTAAACAGGCTCAGGTGGTTGAGAGAGAGCAGCGTCGACTTCAGGTCTGCCACCCGGTTATGCCTGATGCTGAGTTTGCCCCAACTCAGGCAGTAAAGGAGCTACAGACCGCTGAGGCAGAGTACCACTCTTATTGAGATTATGTCAGAACTTTGGGATTTGTAGGCTTGTCTCTCATGATATAGATTTTTTAATTTTTTATTTTTGAGTGTCAACATGATGTGCTCTTTTATTGTATCCGACTTTTTTGTACCCTTTATCCATTAGCAGACATCTTATTTTCTTCGTGATATAAATTTTGTTCCCCCTTTTTTATTTTGTGATAGAACATACATACATTTCTCTTTTTGCTTAACTGCTTGAATGTTCTTATATAAGGAACGTCTCCTTTGATACTGCCTCGAATCGTCGATCGATTGAGAAAAATCTCTTGAATCTATATAGCTTGGGCTTGTCAAGTTGGATATGCTTAGGTAGGACAACTGTCGTCATAAGACTGACAGAGTGTGGGCTTTTTTCACTACAATCTTAGCTTGTTGAGTGAAAAAAATAGCCAAAGACTCGGCCATGGGTTTGTTGAGTCCGGCTTTCAAGTCCCACCTGAGTCTCAGACTGGGGTTGCATGTGGATTCATGTTCTTGCCATCATCATATTAGCGAACAAGGGCTCTTCCAGTGTGACCTTTGCTTGTTGAGTGCAAAGAGCAGCCATCGACTCTGTCAAGAGGTTGTTGTTGAGTTCGGCCTTCAGGACCTGCTCGAATCTTAAACTTGAGCAATGAATAGGCTTCTACTTTTGTCATCGTCAGACTGATAAGACGAGGGCTCCTCCACTGTGGCCTTAGCTTGTTGAGTGCAAAGAGCAGCCAACGATTCTGCCAGATGCTTTTTGAGTCCAACCTTCAGGACCCATTTGAGTCATAGAGTTGAATAGAAGGGGATCTGTGATTCTCCAACTTAATTGGTTGAAGCTTAAAGATTCAGAAGGTTTCTCGTCTGATGTTCAGAAACTTGGCAAGCTTTAAAGACGGACCTCTGACTTTTTCTCAACGTCTTAGAAATGGGTATCAAAAGAATGTATCTCTTTCATTGGCAACCTGAACATCCACTTGGGGATCTCGACATGGAGCACGGTGTCAACCCAAATGATTGAAGAATTATGGGGATCTCGTCGTTCAACGCGATGTCAATCCAGTTGATTGAAGAATTTTGAGGATCTTAACATTTAGCTCGATGTTGAATCAGATGATTATAGAATTATGAGGATCTCAACATTTAGCATGAAGTCGCCTTAGATGATTATTTTTGAATGGTTGGATCAATGAATTCTTGGGGATCTCGGCCATGAGCACGATGTCAACCCAAGTGAAAGAAATACCAGTGTAAGGCACGATGTTGACCCTTGCAACTAGGAATTTTGGCCTTAAACTTAATGCATTTGAAGGGGAACCTCCTATCTTATGCAAGGACTTTAGGGATTGGACCACTAAAGGATCTTTAACTTTGAACTCGATGTCTGCCCGAATGATGTGCACCAATGCTTGACCATAGAGTGATTTTAATATTTGAAAGCATTCAAGGATCTTGGCATCTAACACGTAGTCGACCTAGATGATTGAACAACAATACCACTATTTAAAACTTTTAAAAGTGAAATACATCGTATCATGCATAGGTAAGGTGGTATGTATTAAAAAATTCAAAAATAGGTGTTGGATATGTAAACACATAGGAATTGAGGGGTATGTATGTAAATCTTCCTCTAGAGAATTAATGGCAAGTTGCCATGCCACCACATTTTATTTCAAATCAAAACATAAACAAAGCAATAATATATTTTTAACATATCAAATATGTTTTATTTCAAATCAAAATACACGTCCTGTTAGGTGCTGGTTTTTGAAAACCAAAAAAAAGCACAAAACCAGAAACAAAATTAACCTAAACATTACCTTAATTTGTAATGTTTGAATATCACATACATTCAAGTTGCAAATCTTTATTCGCCATTTTATCCTTTTCTTCCATTAGTTTGCCATCTCAGTCACAATTTTACCCAATTACTGAAGCAATTATATTGTTTTTCTGTTGTTTTGGATGTCTTATAAATATTTCCTGCATCCCTCAATGCAGGCTGTGAGGCAGGAACTGGAGAGAATGGGAACCCAATTCTCAGAACCATGCAGCAGAAATTTTTCTGTAAGTTATCAGAAATCAGTTTCTCATGAAGATTTCCGAGATTTCTTAGTTAGAGCTGCTGAGTTATATTGCTGCGATAATAGCGATTTAACCCAAGTAAATCACATAGGAGAAATTGCTTGAAGCCTGGAATGAGTTAGATGACAGCATAGCAAAATAGTTTTACATATTTACAACACATTTTCTTTTTTTTATTGTCAAATAAACCAATGCTTGGACCATCTAGGACATAGCTCATTATGGTAGTTGGTAGAGTCCTGCACTGAAATATTGCAATTTGCTCAAAAAGATCAAGTTTAGAACTAAGGCAATAAATTTTCCCAAGTTGTTTTATTTTATTTTTATTTTTTAGAATTTGTTTCTTATATGACTTGCGTATTGGAAAACTGAAAAAAAAAAAAAGGAAGAAAGGGAAATTTACATACATACCACAAAATTTGATATTTACACGTATAACACATTATTGTTATAAACATGCATGAAGTGTATATTTCATTTTAAAAAAATAGTGATGGCGGTCTTTTTGATGTGATGTTAAAAATTTGAGTAGTATGCACGTAAATATGGAATGTTTAGATGTTAGATATGTAGATACATAAAAATTTTGTGGTATTTATGTAAATGTTAGTGAGGTATGGAGATTTGAAGTTTGCAGGTATCAATCATCTGAAATTATAATGATCGAATGTTAATGCGGTTCGGATATTCGAATTTTGTGATATTATGTTGCTCATTCATTGAAATCTACTGAAAAATTATACCAATTTACAACTTGTGGGATAATTGTAATCTGTATTATGTTATTTCAATCCATGCGGAAGGGGAAAATTGCAACAAATTGTCGTTTATGATGGTATTCTTTGCACCAGCAATTGAGCCATGCTATCTTATATACTTTTTTACTTCATTTTAACACATCAAAAACAAAATTTGCTTGATTAACGTACTATTGGTCAGGTTATTTTATTGGCAGATTTACATACATAACGCTCAATTTTTATGTATTTATATATCTTATACCTAAAATTCAATTTTTACAGAAATATTACATTTCCTATATAAATAGTTCTCATTTTAAAAGTAAAAAAGGAGGCATTTTTAGGGTCTGTTTGGGGCAGCTGATTGATTATTTATAATATTCTGATAATCTGTAAATTATCAGAGTAAATTGGTTTATTGTTTGAGCGGCATTAATATAATATACACAGATATGTATGTTACGTATGCATGTAAATGCCTCAATTTTAATTTATAATCAATGTAAATATGCTAATAATTGCTTTACCAGATATCATAATGATAAGAAAATAACATTGCAATTGTTCAAGAAACAACGAATTAATTACCATAATATTAATCTCAACCAAAACTAATCAGAATTTAATACCAAAACCCTCATGAACAAAATTTAAACGTCATATTACGATTTTATAAAAATAAGTTTTTGTCTTATTAATTTGGACATCAATATCAAAATTTACTGCATTATTGTCCATTTTAATCATCTCAAATGATTTGGGTGTTGTTTTAGGTTCTTTTATGGCCATTTAGTCGGACGATAAAGATGATACTATGATGGTACACTATATAGTAGCACGAATTTTAAGGTATATTTAAATTTACATGTCTAATCAACACCAACATTATACTTTTAACATTAAATCCCAAATCTTTCATATCACATTAATATTATTGCTATCTTTAGGTATAGGGAAAATGCAACAATGTAACAACTGATGTCTAGGTGCTATTTATGCAAGTACATGGGAATTAGGCGATATTTATGTAAATCTT
>NEWO01000023.1:725737-747033 GCA_003013225.1 Phalaenopsis aphrodite | reverse complement strand
AAAATATATTAAATTATATTTAAATAATATTTTAACATAACCAATAAATTTAAATCTTGCCCCAAACCTTAATATCCATCCAATGCATGATTAAAGTTATCAAACGACTCTTTGTTCGCAAACAACTCGCGTTCGACTCGCTAATCAAACGAGCTGAACACACACTTTTTGTGATCGAAATAAAAACGACCCAAATACGAATAATGATATTTTTTGACAAACCAAGCACGAGCTGAGCTTGGGCTCGCTAGTGTTCGGCTCGTTTACACCCCTATGTGTGTGATGGTAGACATATATGAGTAGGTGGTTACCAAACTTGTTTTTGGGAGAAATACATGAATGATGGTCATATAGTACATTTGCTCCCACTTGGATGACCGATTGGACAACTGTGGGTATATTTTTTTACTTTTCTTCACTGTTATAAACATGTTGATTTTTGCTCCCACTTAGATGGCCTCTTGGGCAGTCATGGGTTTATTTTTTTTAAAAAGGTCTACGATGGTCATATGACCCAAGGGATTCTTTTTGAATGAATATATTACAATTGTTTTGCTCCAACTTGGAGTCTAGCCCTTCTCAGTGGCATGCTAGCAATCCTACAACAGCTACCTTATTGTCCCAGCCTTTCTCATTGTTGTCAATGCTTCCCCGCTCACTGTCCACCCTCCCAAAGTGTTGGAGAACCTTCCCAGCTGATATCATACTTCTTCCACAGCAAGCCCAACCTCTCTAGCCTTCACCGCAGCCGCAAGTCTAGCCTCTCCCAGCTGGACTCCCTCTTCAACAAGTGTGTTTTCTTCTTTGTCGAGTCATTAGTTGTAACCCATTGTTTTGTGTTTTGTCTTTCGTTATTTTGAATCTTCACTGTAATCTTGTTTTAAGTCGGTAATAAAATTGTGTGTTGTGTCGTGACTTGTGTTACTCCGATATCGTCTGTTATTGAAGAAAATTGTCCCGAAAACAAAACATTTGATAATTATGACTTTTTCTGATGGGCTGAAGACTGTAAAGAACACTTCAAATGAAAACAAAGAGAGCAACTTTGGAAAAAAAATTCTCCGATGGAATTAATTACTTGAATATGAAGATTAAAATTACAACAATATTACTTGTTATTTTAATTTTAATTTGTGTTATTTATTCATGTAAGTGATATATATTTTTCAATGTGATATATTAAACTCGACTTTTTGTAATTTTTTTTTTAATTTAGTGTGTTATATTTGAATTATTTCCGAACAATGCCCTTAGAGCTACAATATGTAAGGGCATTATAATTTTTATTTCAAATAAATAACTGCAACACAATAGTTTCACAGTTGAACCATCCAAAACAAATATATTATTTCTGCTGCAGCTTCTCTTGATATCCGTTTTTGAGAAGCAACAGTTTCTTTTCTTCAAAATGCTGCTGCTGTCCCAAAAATACCCGAAGATGCATGGCAACTAGGGCTGCCAATTTAGCTCGTTGTTTGTGAACAACTCGTATTCGGCTCGTCAAGCAGCTCGTGTTCGGCGAATGAGCGAACACGAACAAATTTTTAAGCTCGAAATGTAAACGAGCCGAATGCTCGTGTTCGGCTCGAAATGACTCGAAAAAATAATTATATAACTTTTTATATAACAATATATTACATATATTATTTATATAATAATATATTATATATATTTATGTCTAAATTTAAATCATAGCACCTCATGTGGCAATGTGGTTAGTGTCTTCTTTTATATATATTTGATCCAAGTTTGAATCCTACACTTTAAATCTACTTTTTTTAATTTTAGTTTAACGAGCCAATTTCGAGCCGAACACAAATATTTAAATCAAGCCGAACACGAACACACTGTTCACGAGCCGATTTCAAACACAAACTATTTCAAACGAGCTCTCGCTCAAGCTCGGCTCGTTTACAGCCCTAATGGCAGTGCTTTTACAAGCTATTGTGCCAACAAACAAATGAACTAAATCTATTTCTAAAAAATTTCCGTGGAATATTCTCAATGCCACGAGAATTAATGACTTTCCGACTCAACCTAGAATCCAACTTGATAAATCCATTCTAAGATGGCTCAACAATCAAAACAAGTTGACCCTAACTTGATCTTAAATTTTAATCTCATAAAAAAATTGTTTATATTTCTATCCGAGAGTCTATGCGGCGACTATGCTGTCCCAATCCAAACCCAACCCTTAGAAAACCCTACATTCATGCATTGCTAGTAAAGTTTTGTTAGGCTATTAAAAACACATAAAAAACAAAATTTTTAACTGAAACATTAGAACTTTTGTAAGAGCAATTGAAACTAATAAATTCTCCATTGGCTTGTTAATGCATCCAAGTGTCCAATAATCTCCTGTTTAATCCATGGCAATTAAAATTTCATCGCTGCTGGTAATAATAATAGACAAATAGTGAAACATAAAGGAAACCCCCAGAGTAATAAATCCATAATTTAAATAAAATAAAATAAAAATCCTCAACAGTGGATACATAAATTTCACCTAATAGCAACATAAATGTTTTGTGGGCTATTCAGTTAGCAAAAATTATTGAACATTTAAGGACAATATCTAACATCATTACAGATGGGTATAAACCACTCTAATAAGATGGGAATCATAGGGACATTATCAAACCAGTAAAAGGAGAGCTTGGCTGCAATAAAGAGGATTAACTTATATAAAATATTCAGCTGGCTCTAAAGTATTCATGAAAAGGCTAAAGCGCAGCCTTATTTGGGGTTGAGAAAACACTTTGAACTTCATTAGTGGGGGTTGGGGAATCATACCTTATGAGGATCAAACCCTCTGCTCCCAATTGAGATTGTTATTATATAGTATTCTATTCTTGACTTCTTCGTCATGCAAATCTTCCTTATTGAACAGAGCCTCATGAGGTGTCACTTCTTTGTCATGCAAATCTTCCTTATTGAACAGAGCCTCATGAGGTGTCACTTCTGTATCAACTTTGAACTTTTTTATATCTGAATTTTCCTCCTTGGTTACCTCAGGTAGAGATAAATCAGGCACAGCTTTGCTCGGCTCTTCCACTTCCATTTTTTCATGATCTTCCCTTGCAACTAAATTTTCCACTTTTGTTGCCTCTGGCAGAGGTAAAGCAGGCAGATCGTTACTGGCATCTTCCAATTCGGGCTTTTTCGATTCATTTCTGTCCTGTTCTTCTTGGACTTCAGCTGAATCTTGATCTGCTTTCACTTCCCTTTCTTCTACAGTCTTATCTTCTTCAGCTAGCAAAGTAGAATTATTATCATTGATAGTTCTAGCAGCAGCTTCTACCTTTTCTTCTACTGAACCATCTTCACCATCTTCTATTACGGCGTCTGCTACGCTCTCCACTGCTTGTGTGTCTGTTTTAGGCACCTCATCAACTTGTTCTTCCTCTGTATCTTCGTCATTACTACTCTGCTTTCCCTTGCTTGAGTTTGATTTTCTTTGTCTTTTCTTTGGTGGATCATCCTCAGTAGATTCTGTTGCCTTTACTTTTTCCCTAATTCTGACAGAGCGCCTAAGGGTATCCCCTGTTATACCAATCAAGCAAGAACCAAGATCACATGAAAATAAAAAAATATTTGTCGAGAAATTGAGGGAGGGGGGGAACAAGAGGGGGAAAGAGGATACCATATCCCCAATCAAACTCTGAAGGCGAAGGACCTCCAGGATGAGAACGCAGAAACCGGTCCAAATTCTTCCTGTTTCTAATCTCCTCTCCAGTGGGAGAAATAAAAGTTACTCCGTTCCTTTTGGGAGGTCCATCCTTCGGTATGTACTGAAAATATAAAGGTAATAGAGCATGTAAATGAAAATCACCAATCTTAATGACTAGAGTAACTATACCAATCCAGAAAGATTCATGGACAATGTTTCAGGAATTTAAAAAAAAAAAAAGAATGTGCGTGTGCAACAAAAGGGATGTGTGAAAAGCAATATAGCTATTTAGAATAATGCATATGATCCAAAGAAGTAATACAAATTCTCAAATCTATAAAGATACAGTACCTGCTAAGAGGTACCAAGAAACAATTTAACCTAATTTAAAGCATAGTTAACCCAAATCACAAAAGGAAGAACAAACTTATTAACAAAAAAAATATGAGGGTTACAATCAACAAACAACTTGGAAAAGGAAAATAAAAAAACGGACACAAACAAACACAGCTAAAATGTGTCCCAAAGGTGGTGGAGGTGGTAGTCGGTGAGGATTTGCAAGGTGGCATAGGAGTGAAAAAGGTGATTGGCAAGCAGAAAACAGCAAGGCGTCTGTTTCCTTGACGCCGGACAGCAAACAACAGCAGAGGATGTATGAGGGCTGCACATGGTGATGGCAGCAAGGATGGAGGGCAGAAATGAAGGCAGCAGCAAAGAAAAGGGACTGGACAGCAGTAAAACAGCTGGAAAGGGCAGTCCTGGGTTGCAGCAGCAAGAGAGGAGGACACAGCAGCGAAAGAAAGGTGTTGCAGCAGTGGTAACAATCTGGAATGAAGGAAATGGCTGGCCGGGAGGCTGGAAAAGTAGAAAACAGCTGTTTGGGGTGGCGGCAATGAGTGGTAAAGACGGCGGCAGCAGCGGAAATACATGGAACTACAGGACATCAAAGGGAAGGCTGTCCAGGGATGCGGAGGTAGAGGGGGACAGCGAAGAGGGAATGAGTGGTAACAAGGTGGGAGGTGGTTGGAAAGAATGGCAACAGGTGGAGGACGTGGCGTCTAGTGACTAGAGTTGTAGGAAGAAACTTTGGATGTCAGACTTTAGAGGTGAAGCCAAATTTTAAGTTTCTTTCTTCAGTACCCTAACAATATGGCTATTGTATGACTACCCGTTTTAATAGTGCATTACGAGCCATGGGATTAGATCCAAACCAAAGGCAATGATGGATTCATTCCATGGGGCTTTGGTGTAGGTCAATAAATGAAGAAGGGAAGCCAACAAAATTAAGTTGAGGTAAAAAGAAAAGAAAATAAATTTTTAGGTATGCGTGGTCCTTTTCAAGACCCTAGTTGTCTATTTATGTTCAAGATGGATGCAAAATAAGAATAGTTATTTCAAAGCCTTTTGATGAATTCCTAACATACTATTTCTATTTAAAAAAGTCATAATTGAAAATGTGATGTAAGAAAGTACAATACAGAAAATATAAGGTAGCATAGCAACCACTTATGTAATCTCCTTATCTAATGAAATCATTCTAGTATTAATTTCCAGAGGATGCAAGCAATTATCTAGGTTGAACCCCAATAAAATCTGTATCCTAGTTCCTTCGCTTCAATTGAATAACTATAGTGTGAGATATTGCTCTAAGGGCCTTCCATTGGACGCATAAGTTCTCTTATTTGCATATAGTTGGCACAAAATGCAAAGCATGTTGCCCAACTCTACCAACAACAGGTAGATCTAAATATTGGGAACGGTATACCAGAGCTAGATTATGCTGAAAATATATAATTCGAACAGACTTTTTCGGCACACCACATCATCACTGGGCAACAGTCAGGTGTCTATGATTGATGGTATCAAGAACGAACAAAATGTAAAAGGAAAATGACAAATGATCTCCCGAAACTCCTCACTAGACAAAGAATTAACACGAACAGGCAGTGGGGGGGAACTTAAGGCCATGGATGTGCGGTTTTCCTCCAATCAACTAGGACGAACCCTCCAACAAAAGTGGAAATTGCATCACCAAATAACCTCTTACTGCTACAGTTGAAAAAAAAATACAGGTAAACACAATTTGATCCCTAAATTCATAATTTAATCTTTTATGCATCGCCAAAAGTTTAAAACAACCTTTGATTAACAAATCAAAAGTTTAAGTGTGTTGCTTCCATAGCTTATCGATGAAGCTCTCAAATAGATATCAAGGGTGAAACTTGAAAGGAAAAATAATCTAAGCAGTTTGCACATTATACACCGAACACAAAATAGCACCTGATTACCATCAATATGTGTCATGAGACCTCGGGATCATCTGCAAATATTACACAGTTGTGGCATAAGCAAGAGGGTTTTCTCATCAAACACCTCGGAAACAAAGACAAGTTTGCCAGAAACAAATCAATCAATGATAAAGACAGTTATCATGCAAGAGACAACAAATTGAAGGAACAAAACATTTCAAATTACACAAATGTGGTTCTTACAGAACACATCATAATCACACGTGTGGTGGATGCCAGTACTAGAAATGTCATTTTAAGTTAACATCAAGTCACAAATGGACTCCAAGAATAAAGGAAAAGCAAGACGTAATCTCATATATAGGAACAAAAAATGTCAAACAATGCTGAACAAATATGTAAGCTTGGAACCACCACTATAATTTTGGTGGCCATCCGTCATCCATATTGCATCATACTCGAGAAATTAATTGATAAATTAAATTATCAAGTATATGCACAGCACCGTACAGTAGCACAAAACCAAGCTTTGCCAAAATGAGTACTGCGCACCTGGCCTAGTGATTGGGTGTTTTGTCGCCAATCATAAAGTTTTAGGTTAAGGCCAAAGCACATTTAGGCATGTGTCTGAGTTAAAAAAAAAAAGGAAGACATCTCTAAAATGAACTAACTTACGAACAGCAAGATAATCTGGCTATCAAGATGGATAGGATATTAAAGAATAATAGTTGTGCTGTAAGTGCTTTCAACTAACTTATTCAATCATGCCACCAATAATGAAAATTAGTAAATTGAAGGAACCCCAATACACCAATGAGCTGCTTTATCTTCTTCTCACCCAAAATTTGCGCGATAACCAAGCAAAACAATGAAAGCTCAACATAAAGCATATGTCTTCAAGGGAAGTGTAAGACCTAATCAACCAATCAAGTCTTTTACAAAGAGGTAATTCAATGTTTCCAGAACAAAAAAAGTGCATGAAACTCAACAGAAATGGAGGCAACATCAAATGATCACAATGGCATCAGCAAGTGATAGGGAAGGTTTGCCTTGCCCTCGGACAAATAGAAAGGTCAAAATTTCAAATCCCTTCAAAAAATCAGGGAAAGGAAGGGGACAATGAGAGAGAGAGAGTGGGAGTAAGAATTATTTCAGGCAAAACCGTCAATGATCAAGGACAATTATCTCACAAAACTAGAGAATATAAACAATTTAGTAGAAAAAAAATACCCAAATAATAATTCATACTCATATCAAAGATTTGTAACCTTTAATTACACCGATCAACAAAGAATCACACCTCACCAACATTCAATCAAAATAAAAATTAAAATAGAATATCATGTAAATTATGAAATAGAATCAGGCAAAATGGTTTACGCATACCACAAAGCTTATATTTATAATGCAATAATTTTACTTAATTTACACTGAAAAAAATCAAAATATATAATCAATGTCCACCACTCAAGTAGATACAAATAGCTGAATTCTTATAAATGAACAATCAATTCATGTGAAGTGTGCTCAAGGAAGACACAACCAGAAAGCCACGAGGATTACATGAAGCCCATTACACAAAAATTGACATAAGGACAAAGATTGTAGAAGAACCACCTTTGACCGTAAAGGAAAATTAAAATCATTTATGGATTGCAATAAGCCTTTCTAAGGAGATCATAGAAGAATCGTGAAAAGAGTCACAAAAAAATGCAACAAAATAAAGTATCACATCAAATTTACCCTACTTTAAAAAGTCTAATTCAACAAATTGCTCAACTGATATTCATCAAGCTATTCTAGACATAATTGTGTCCTCTAGAAAAGTACATGAATCATAACATGCAAGCCTATCTGCTCACTTTATAAAATATCATAAACATCCATTATCAACCATAAATATATTTTCATCTCTAATAATAGCTTAAAAAATCTGATTAGTAAGAAAGTCTGAGATCTTCAAATGATATGTTGAGTGTGTCTTTGGAAAGGAGAAAGATAAAGTACTCAAAGCATTAGCTGACAATTGATGATATAAAGCAAAATAAGATATATTAAAAATCGGACTATTGCTAAAATATTGAAATGCATATAACTTGCAAGTGTTTATCTTAATGCATTTTATGATTTTATATGGCCCTATTTTTCTCGTAGTAAACTTTTTGAAGGGTCTTGTAAGAAACCTTATAGGATTTAGACGATCATTACCTTATCACCAATTTAAATTCCACGTATCTTGTATTCACATCTTCGATAAACTTAAAATCTTCCTCTTTATAACTTTACTGAGAAAACTTTCGTGCAAATTATTAACGGCTGATTCAATATGATGAAAAGCAATAAAAAAATGCTTAAACACAAAAATGCTTTCTAATTAGTACATTCTAACTAAATTTTAGAGGTAACGAAGAAACTTAAAGTTGATAGTTCAAAGGTGAAAATAATTAAGAAATTTAAAGATGATCTGTTAAGTTTCAAACAATTTTTGCAGCTGATAAACCCACAAGATACGACATTTTCATCAAATTAACAAACGCCCTCAAAAAGAAACCTAAAGAACTTACATACTAGTCGTAATAAATTACTCACTTCTAGTTTCAACCGAACAGATGAGACATAAGTATAATAGTCACTTGAAGGCAATTATCATAAATATGTTGTAACTTTATCTATTTAAGGTCATCTATAAATTTGTAATTCAAAAAAAACAAAAAAGCCAAAAACCAATAGCAATCAATATCAATTTGAGTATTCACCATAAAGATAATTTTCATAGATAATTCATCAATAGTTATGTTATAATATTACTCAATTGATTCATCAGCTACAAGATGCATGATTTAATCAATTTCACATTCAAAAATAGATTCAATTTTTAGCAGAGGTTTAAGCTCAAATATGATCCCATACTCAATTTTGATTTCAAACTAAGCATTTCACTCTTATTCAAGTAAAAATGCACTAATGTAGGTGCAAACTTTTATTAAAAAATAGCACATACAGAATGATCATATCACACTAATAAATATTCTTCTACGTCTAACTTTTATTAGATATGGCCATCTAGGATTCCTCTGTCGATATGCTTACCAGTATTTTATGTGATGAAAATGATTTTAGAGAAATATTAATCGCAGTTGATATCATTTTAACAAGAGAATTATATTAATTAATATATAAAGCTCAGTACAAAACTCATGTAGATGTTTTGGAGAATTATAGCTTTATTTACCTTTATTTTCTTGTCCGAGACCATTAATAAAAAATATAAAAATAATAACGAAATATATAATAATGACAGAATAATCTACAGTTAAATAATACGTGGTTATAAGACCATTAAGCTTTACAAAATACTGAAACGCCATAATTAAAGCTCTTAAAACTATCATGCAGTTGGTCTCCATATTCACTTTATGACAATTAATATTTTTTTTAAATTTAAGTTTCATATCAGCTAATATAGATTTTCTTTACTGACAGCACTTCGCCAAAAAAATTGAGAGCATCTCATTATTCTTCTTTTAGCAAATCCAATTCCTTAGCAATTAGTCAGACTGTAAGCACTAAGAAAATAATTCAACTTATTGATCCAGTTCGCAAAACTTTTTAAACTTCTTTCTCCTGGAATGTAGGTATACAATTCTCAACTTCATTATAATCAAGCTGAAGTTTCCAAGAATCATAAGTTAACCGATCTGGTATATATTACAGTTTTTTTTTGTTTGACGAATGTCCCATTGATTATCTTCATCCAAGTTTAAAATACAACCTTGAGCACTAAATCAAATTTAATGCAAGATATTTTACAACTTCCAGATGCGGGTTGATAAGCTTTTAAAAAATACTTCATGTTATCAATCCAGTTAAAAAATTCCTTTCAAATATATTTTTCTTTTAATGTAGGAAAATATTTCCATTCTTCATAATGAATGAGTTGAACTTTTTAAGAATCATAACTTGACCAATCTAGTTCAATTACAACTTTTGTTGCTTGTTAATTGCCCCATTAATTATACCCTGAATCTAGATATCATAATATAGCCATAAGCTCTAAAACCAAAGCTAGTGCAAGTTATAGTATGGTTTATTCCAAATGCAGGTCTATGTGAAATGCACAAAACATGTACACAAGTTCAAATTCATAGTACAAATATCATTAAATCAAACAAGTTTTCATTCATTTGGATGTAAATTTAAAATATACAAAATTCATACAAATGGTAATTTAACAGTTAAATAATAAAAAACTCACAAAAAAAATTATGATCATAAAAGGATCAAAAGTTAAATTGAATTTCAGATGCAATAAAAAAATCAAGTTGTAAAAATTTTAATCATAGTACATCACACAAGTAAACCATCATTAAATAAGAGACAAAAAATAGTACAAATGGAAGAAATCATCATAAAACAACCGAGGTTTCACATTTGTAAATGGAGATAACTTCCCCCGAAAATTTGTGATATCTAATTACACCTAACTATGAAGAACCACATTCAACAAGTATTTAAATAAGGCGGAAACTAAAGTAGAATCTGAAGTAGACTATCAAACATAATTAAGTAGAATAGCTTGTGCATGTCACAGACCCGACGCTTACAATCACAAATTTATCTCAATTTACATGACAAAAAAGTCAAAAGCTTGATTCAATAATCATCTCCCAAAAAGATAACTTGTACAAAATTTTTGAAACATAACAAACAAAAAGTCATGCAAATAGTTGTCATTGAGGAGCTAACCAAAAAATTTAAAAGATCACAAGCCAGACGCAATATAAAATCCATAGGTAAGTGATACAGGATTTGACCCACAAAACAGAAGAAAAGTAAATATTATCACTGAAATTCAAGTAGAAAGCTACAAAGAACCTGCTGAAATTAAAAATAACAACAGAAACGACAAACTAACTCCCTCTACGGTTGGATCAAGTGGAGATGGACGTTGTTGGTGAGAGTTGGGAAGGCGGCAAGATTGTGGAAGATGTGGTTGGCTAGCAGAAAACAGTAAGAAAACAATTTTCTGGGTTCCAAACAGCGAGTACGCGGCAGATATTGACTTCGCGTGGCTGTCCAGAATGCTGGCAGCAAAGGGGAGGGCTAAAACAGTAGCTAGTTGACAGGGAAATGGTTCGAAATGGATGGAACAACAGCTAAAACTGCAGAGGGTCGTTTCTGGTGGACGGAACGCAGCGAGACAGCAAGGAAAATGAATATGGGCGGCTGGAACAGCAGGCAAGGGGAGAGGAAGGCGATTGGAACGCAATAAATGCAGAAACAGAAAAAAGAGGTTGTTCCAAGTGACAGCAGTAGGGAAGGGGAGGTAATGTGGAAGGGGATAAGGGAAGATAATCATCACCTTGGTAGAGAGATACAGTCGGAGCACCACCAAACTCTTCGAATACATCCCTCGAAGGGAGAAAACGAACGCCGGTGACTATCCTAAACAAACTCCAGACAAAAACTGGCTTCCAAACCCTAATACAACACATATATAGGAAACGACAAAAAACATGAAGGAAGATAAGAAAGAAAGCATAAAAAAGAAGAAAACAGGACTTTCGGACTGTCTCCCGCGATCGCGTGAAGCGAGAGCACTCCCACATTAGTAAGGATCATAAAAGGACAATGATCACAAATGATCTTAGATGTCAGATAATCCCATAATGGATAAGATCATAGGGAATTTCCCTGATAAGTATCACAGAAGACCGATGGAAAGAGTTGTAGAAGTCCCACTTTATAATCCAAAAGAGATATTAATGAACATTCTAATCAAATGTATCTAATTGTAAATTTCATGTCTCTATAATCTCTCAAATGAACTCCAACATCTAGAAGGATATACCATGTTATTCATTAAATCGTTGAATTATCAAAATCTAATTTATCCTTTATAGGAATCCAACTCAATATATTGAACTTAAGAGATAAATAGAGGTTTCACAAAAAACTGATTTATTAGGCCCTCCAGCATTTTTGACACCTAAAAAGAATGAAAGTTAGCACATGTGTGTAGATAATAAAGCAAATAATAATATTACTAGCAAATTTAAAACTTTTATTCATAAACTACAAGATATGCTTGACTTGTGAATGTATTTATAAATATTTTAAGAATTTATATTTTCAAACTATTATTTAAGAAGTAGCTATCAATATCATTGAATAAGAATGTGTGAAGGAGATGAATGAAAATTTATTTTTAAAGTTGAGCAAACACTTTTAACTAATGCAACGAGCACTTCTATAAGAACCCTGCAAAATGTTCTTTAATCTTTCATTGAAATTTTTCTAGTAGTTTATTACGATGATATCAAGATATACGGTAAAAACTACAGAGGCAAATGATGCACCATAAAAGAGCCTTCGAAATATTAAAAAAATAGAAGAATAATAATCTTTATTTTTAAGCAACCTGTTCTTACATATTTTGTGATATTTTTAGATTTACAAGATTAAGTAACAAAAGATATGTTGTTCATGACAAAATAAAATCAATTGAATACTGGCCAAAATTATAAAATTCATAAGAATAGAATTTTCATAGTTTGGCAATAATTTATAAAAGAATTATTAAGAAGATTGGCACTATCATAAAACCTATTACCAAATGTCCTAAAGAGGAAAAAAAATCAATGGACAAAATTTGTTGATTGTACCTAAATAGCATTAAGAAATAATTAAAATGCCTATGAGCATAAACTAACAAATGTTTATAAAGTATCTCAGGTTTTTGTAATACTTACGGCGGTACTGAAAGTGTATAAGTTAAGCATGATACTATTTTGCATTTTTTAGCAAGAAGTTGAATGATCCAAATAAAAAAAAAAAAATCTAATCATGATACGAATACACTGTCAATTTTAGAGGAAAAATCTATTGCCAAAAGAACGTGTTCTCTAGTTTAACCATTATGTACTTATATATCTAAATTCGTAAAAATAGAGAAAACAAATTGAGATTTATATGTTAAATGAGTGCACTATTCACTGATATACTTTTATGATTGAACAATGTGCAATGATAGAAAACAAGTTGGATGATACATTAAATACGGTTATCATATGTGATGAGCAGATCAAAGTGATGGTGCTGACTATATTTCATGGAAAAAAATGTATATTCATAACAAAATATGACTAATTTTATTATAAGGAAGCTCCTTGCCGTATTAGTGATTCTTATTTAAAATAATTCCGTATACTAGAATTCAATATTCATGGTGTTATAAGTTATTTTAGTTGTGATAAAACAATAATTAGGGCAAAAAAGAGAAAAAATTGGGCCAAATTTGAAATGAGATGCAACACAAATAGCATCAGAATAATGAACTCATCAAACAACTAAAAGAAATAATATCGAATTATATACTACCTTATCCCTTGTAGAATGAGGGCAATGCTAATATGGATTTTATATTAGCAAAACTGTGAATTTTAAAAGACAAGATTCTAAATTTATCTTTATGAAAAAAATTATTTCATTCCATGTAATAAATTGTTGATGTATTCAATATAGCTAAGTTATAATATAATGAAGGTTTAAATGTATGGGTTACATAAAACTACTTTGTTAGTGTTTAACGTGTAAAATATATGAAATATTCCTAGAAACTCTCTAGAAATTATTGAAATTAAATTAAAATTAAATTTTTAAAGCATATGCACAGGCATAAAATTGTTGATAAAAGCTTGTGTGACAAGTTATAATGTGATATTTGACCTTTGAGTTTGCATACAATTCATCTGCTAGCAGGTTTACATGCATGAGTTCATTAAAAATAATTAAATGATTTTAGCCTAAAAACTTAGATTCAATTAATCTTCCTATTGAGTCTATAACTAGTTAACCTGAACAATCATTTAGGGTGCGTAAACATTATTTGCATGAAAAATACTCACAAAAAAATTTGTTGTTAACTATGACGAATATAAGACTACCATAGATGTGAAATAAAGATATTTAAAAATCAAACTGGGTGATATAATAAAAGTCTTGAGAGATTTCTTAATGTACAATTATTAAATTAACTATATAAAAATAGAATCATACAAAGTACTACAATAAATTACACCTACAATATTAAAAAGTACAATTATTTCGAGTCATCCAACCATGACACAAATATTGGTGCTCATTCAATTGGCATCAACCATGAGACAACAATACTTCTAAATCTTAATCAATGGAACCCTTCATTATGCATCAATGTTCTACCATCAAATCCAAAATCTAACGCCGATCTTTAGGGTCAAACAAAGTTCAATGGTATAGCTCAAAGCATACCGCCACCATCTCAAAGTCATCTTATGGCTTAATTAATATTCCAACAAAACGAATCTTAAAGCCTAGGAACTCCATCCATTCATCCATACATCAGCACCAAGGGCAAAATGGTCTGCATGAATTTCAAAGCTATGATCAACAAGAGAAATAAAATACACTTCACTCGGAAGCATTTCTATCCAGCATGGATCTCAAGGGAGAAGTAACATTTTCATCCACCATCCACCCCCATAAACACCTTTCACCCTCACCTTTACAAATACAGCCTTTTAATAAAGTTAAACTGACTTAGAAAATTTCATATTAGCCATGTTCTCGATGTAAATGTTTCAATCTTCTATTTATCCTTACTAGTCTTAAGCTAAATGTCATTTAAGGATCCCAACCTTTTGTCTATCCTTACTGATTTTAAATATCATTCAATTATATTTAAGCAAAAAAACATATAAATATTTAAACTTTGTATTAATGGGAGTTGATGTTTTGCAATTATAATAATTGTTCCTATTACAATACTAGGGCTAACTTCATCATCCAATCTACCAAGGAAAGAAGAGATTTTCATCCAGACATTCATAGGAAGCCCAAATCAATAGCCATTCCTCCTTGCACTCGTTCAATCAACTCAGGTATGACCTAGTTTGGCTCACCCCACTCAAAGTTAGCTTGATGATTCAATCATGCATAGAATCAAAACACTAACTGAGAATATTAAAACCAATAAGTCAAAACAGTGTGAGTCATTCACAATTCATGCTCAAGGTTTATCTATTCCCTACTTGGCTTGAAGTTTATGTGCTATAGGTATTTTTACCCCTAGAATGATAAATGGGCACAGATTTAATGCAAATTTCCCTACTCCATCATCCTAGCGAGTTGATTCTAGCTTTCCGAGCACAAAATCTCCTAGTTGAAATTGTTTAGGATTGACATACATGCCTAGGAAATCAACTACTAGGTATTTTTATACAATAGCTTTCCTTACCATATTCAATTTTTATTTGTTTACAAAATAAAAAGTAATTCAATATGCATTTTGATTCTACCAATATCTTATTTGCTTGGGGAGTATCTGTGCAAAAGGCTGAAAAAATTAAGTCGAAGTTAAAAAAGGCCAATATAAAAGGTTTTTCTTGGCTATAGTTATAAGGATACTGTGATGCACACATTGAATCAAAATGCACTTACAATTATGTATTTCACATTGTCTGGGTCAAGTGCACCACTGATGATATTGTTATACTTTTCACTTTATGGGATGACTGTTTTGTTGGGTCTTTTTTGTATCATGCTATATTTTTTTGTTTTTTATAATATTGGGCTCTTAATGTGTTGGGCCTTAACTTTATTGGATGATTGTTTTGTTGGGTCTTTTTTTGTATCATGTTTTTTTTTTTTTTGTATTTTATAATATTAGACCCTTTATGTGTTGAGCCTTGTATTTTAGGTATATATATGTATGTATGTATGTATATATATATATATATGTATGTATATATATATATATATATATATATATATATATATATATATATATATATATATATATATATATATGAAGTATCAGTGGAAGAGCTCCACGACTTGTACACATCCAAAGTGAGAGTACATATAGGCATGCATGCTGAGGCACCCCCTCCAAACTACAAATGGAGGGAAACAGTGATATGTACAAAATTTGTATGGGCCTTAACATTCATACCAATGAAAACATTATTAGCTAGGCCTTGTAGAGCTACATAGTCCTAATGAATTGATGGTCAACAATAAAAATACATTGATAATAAGGAATCTCCTCATCCAAGTCAAGAAAAGTAGAAATAGGTAGCATCATGGACTAAGTTTTAATGATGCCTAAGCTAATCCTCATGAATTAACAGTTAAAGGGGTAGGGTGAGGAGTGAACCTTAGGGGGCTGGTTTATACATCTTTGTGTAATTGTGTTGTGATAATGTCCCACAATGTCTACAAGACTACAACAACATTCCTCCCTCCTCTTAAGCTTTACCCAGCCAACCCTCAATAGATAACTATTACATATATATAAGTGGGGGAGCTGCCCCCTCCCCTTAATAACAAAAAAGACAAAAAAAAAACACCGCACCATATAACCACTGACTTATAAGTTATAACATAGGATCATATCTTTCTTGTTTTGTTTTTATTTTATTTTCTTTTTTCTCATGATGAAATACCTTGATTCGAAATAAATCCTAAGCATCTCCAAAATCAATACCAATAGATGCAATCTTAATATCGATTCCTTATTTAACTTTGCAAAGGATGAAACCCTTGAACAAGCCTCTTTCAACTTTAATGCTCGCTAGCACAATCCTATTACACTTAATTATATGTCATTTCAGCATTGATAAAACCATATGAAGATCTACAGATTGCTATCTACATTTGAACTAGTCACTTCAACATAAAAAGACTTCTACGATGAATCTTTTTCTAAAATGAAAGTAAATTGAATTGTCAATATCAAAATAAATTTTGTAAGCCAATGTTTCGTTATGCTCTTCATTTAACTAGTTTGCATAACACTTAAGCTGATTATTCTACAATTACAAGAATTCTTACTAGCACAAAAGTATTTCTTAAATCTTCACAAATCCTCCAACGCTGTAAGATTATTTTGAAAATATTATAACCAAACTATTTAAACGTCTCCCATAGCCTCCGAATTTCAGTGGGGATTTCATCTAAACTTAAACATAAACCCTTATAGCTCTTTTCAAAACACTCATTTGATCAATCAATAAAATACTTCATGAATTATTCCTTTCATTCTGCTTAATTTTTTTTTTATAACTCTAGCTAAATAATTTTCACAAGTAGTATTCTGATTTTTTTCTAGATATCTTCATTTCTAACCAAAAACCTAATATTTTCATTTTTAGTCATCAAATTTAATCAACGTCCATAACTCTCTTTCTCTTGCTCTAAATACTTCGCATCTAACATTTATAGAGATCAACAGTGACTGTAATTCCAAAAAGAAGAAAAAAAGAGAGGTTTCAGGCAGAAAAATGAACAGCAATGTCAATTTCTATTCAAAATAATTTAAGCTCATGTAGCTGTATTCTGTGACATTGATGATAAAAATAGCAAAAATTGATGGCCATGGATATGTTATAAGAAATAGCAAAAAAATCATGTCATTACCTTCAATTAATTTTTTCACTATGGAACATGGCATGCTTGAAAACTTTGATAACTTGCCTTTTCTTGTTGGACATTCAGAACGCAGCATCCTGATTTCAACAGTTGCAGCTAAAAATATATTGAATTTCCCCAAGTAAAAGAAAGTTCATCAAATATATGTCCCAAAAAAAAGCACATCAAGTATATAATAATGCTAGTTTTTTATGCTTTCATATACCATATACAATTTACTACACGAGTGATCCGGAACTAGACATAATATTTCGGACACAAAATTTTATTAGCTAAGTGAATAAACATCAATCAATCGAACAAAGCCCTAGTTCTGACAAGAAAGTCCATGTCATCCAGCAAATTCATCTCAATTACACATCGACAGGAACCAAACTACGGTCAACTCCTAAACACAAATAAAATCATAACCGAAAACCCGGAGCGAAATAGCCTAAATCAAAAGACACCGCTAATTTCACTAAGAAAAAGTTCATAGACCCTATGATGCGAGCCAGAAACCTAGTTCGCGAGTAATAATCTCAGGCTCTCAGCTCAGAAGTGAAATTAGGGCACAGACACTGAATTATAAATTCTCACACAAAGTGGTCAGCAAAAAGCCTAGCAAGAATCGAAATCCTACCTTCTTCCAGCCAGCTGGGGCCGGCAGCTCCACGGAGTCGATCTCCTTCTCCGACATCTTCCTATCTCTTCCGCACAGTTCACACGCTCGCGTTTCCAGGTAGATTTCGCGCTTGTCAGACGAATTGCTCCCGAGATAAGGGACATATATATTTGTTAAAACAAGGCACATATCGGCAAATCTCGCTCTCGATCGCCGCGGCGGAATCGTCGGATACCATAATTGGAATGGAATCGGGGAACCTCAGGTCCGTGGTGACGCAACGTGTACCCTGTGGATTGAGACAGATGTTTCCTTAGGGATCAGTCTCTAGCTGACTACTCAGTTTCTACTCCTTTTTTAATTAGTCGTTTTGCACGCATACCATGAAATTTTCTTTTCCAAAAAAAAATCATCTGATTTTATATTTTCACATATATTGAATATTATGTTTTTTTTTCAAAGATATCATGCTGTTATAATTATTAATATTTTTTTCTTTTGAAATTGATGGAAAAAAATTATATATTTATCATAAGGCCATATAGATTTATGTTAAATAGAATTTATCAAATTCGTTGAACCATACGAGCTCGTGAGGGAGATGGAGCACGTGAGCAATAACACTGCAAATTTGTTTAATCTGGCTTACGGTCGGGTTTGATCAATCTGAATTTATGATGAATGGCACAGGAAGAGGGGGAAAACAGTCAGAATATGATAGAATCGGATTTAGTAGAGAGGTGGAATTCTTTTATTTATTTTTTTTGGTGTTTGATTGGATTTGGGTTAAATTCATGACTAAGGTTCCGTTTGGAACCGTCAGTTTATCTGTTTGAGTGAACTGTGTTTTGGTAGTTCTTTCAATAAGTTGCATTTGAAATCTATGTTTTTTCACCACTTCTGATTATGTGTAGTGACAGCTTTCTAACTGTGGTGTGGCTTAAAAGAAAAATTATAATAGTCACTGCAATATTTTGAACAACAGATTATTATTCAGCAACTTCACAACTAATATTTAATAAACTCTTACAGCCCCAAGTACTGCCAAATACCATAAATATTGTGAAAGGTGAAATAAAAAAAAATAAAAATAAGAAGTATCTAATTAATGAGATAAATATATTTAAAAAATTAAAAAAAGAGTATAATAAAAATAAATGTATGTATAATAATATATTTAGGGCATAGACACTTTACTTTTCACATAATGTAATAAAAATAAAAAAAATAAGCCATAAAAGCAACTAATTAATAAATCATTACTAAAAATATATATTTTATTCACCCCTTAACAAGCTACTTATCCAAGAGCAAGTGGGCTATGCTCACTAAGGATATAAATGAGTTAAATATTCAAGCTTAGGTCATTTATATACCAAAGTTTAAGTACTTTATTCAAACTCATTTATTTAATTAAATAAAAAAGAATAAATATTAAGTTCTTCATCAAATGCAACAAATATTTTCTTAAGCTGACCCTACTATAAGATTATAAAATGGTAGTTATAATATTCAACAAACATAAGTAATTTAGTTGAAAGGAAATAAAAAAGGAAAAAAAAAAACCATCCACCTACTCTTCCACAATCATTAAATAATTTTCTTAAGAAAATAAATTAGTCTTAAGTAAACCTTAGTCGTGTCAACACAAATAATTTTTTTTAGCTTGATTTATAAATGAGTTGAATATGAACAAAAATTTATTCAAACATTGTCAGCTTGATTTGATTTGAATAAATAAATAAATAATATTAATATAATATTTATAATTAAAATTTTATATTGTATTTTAAAAATTTTAATTAATTTTTTATTAATTTTAAAATTAATTTTAGCTAGGATCGAAAATGAAAAAAAAAATTTGTTCGAGATGTAAATAGATAAGAATTAGGAGATATGCATGTAAATGCCCAAAAAATAAAATAAAATTAAAATTGCTCTCTTCAACACTTCCTATTCAGGCCCCCACCCAACCCATCCTCCACTGACCACTTCCCTCCCAGCAATAAAATTTTGTTGAACATGTAAATACAAAAGAATTGTTTGTGTTGCTTGTGGTACCTATGTAACGTCTTAAACAAGCTCTGTGTCGCGGACTAACTTATCTCAAGTCGCTCGTGCAGCTTTAACACTCTTCATTGGCACTGAATTAACCTTACCAAGCACTGCCCCCACTTTCCTTGGCACGTTTTCTTGGGGCTTTTCTTCTTAATTAGAGTCATGAAGAATATGCAAGTAACTGTCTTTATCTCGTCGGATTCCCTTCTTAATTGATTGACTGATAACATTTTGGTTTCTTACTTGCTAATTCTTATTGTCCATACTAGGCAAGCTTGGTTGCCCTCTATGAATGCTCTTGCTTGCTCCAAAAAGTCTAGCCATAGAACAATTTAAAAATCATCTATTAGAATGACAGAGAAGTCTAAGAACTAGCTATTTCTATTTATAGTCCTCCCCAAACCTATGGGAACATTCTAGATTACATTAGAATATATTATCTTTTAGATAATTCTACATTGTCCTTTACATATACATGCTTCTAAAACTTTTCAGAATATTTTAGAGTTCTCTTGAAGCTAGCTTCTTTCAACACATTTCTGAAATTATGTGGACCTTCTAGAATTCCTAGGAATGTCGTGAAATCTTCTAGAGTCCCTTAAATTGCTCTCTATATTATGGTCTTCTCTAGAATCTTCATTTCTCATGGTTAGTTTGTCAGTTATTCTTGAAGATAGCGGAGTGTGACACTCTCCCCCACTTAAGTTAGTAATGCCTTTATTGTGCCATCCACTTGATATCTTCAGTTTTTTTTTTCTTTTTCCATGTGTCTTAATGTATAATTTTCTTGTATGCCCACTTATCCATTCTTCTTGCAACCTTATGTAATGTGGCTCGAGCTAACTCTCTTTGTTTGTTCCAGGACTTGACAAATTTGAAGAAGGTTGGGCTTCCTCTCTCTTACCCTGTTGTAGGGGAGAAGGGTATCATGCAGCAAGGTTTCATGGCTAGCGGCTCAGTCTCTGGTTCCATCTCGATCTGCTGATCTTTCTTCCTCTTTGGTGATGGTTCGTTTGGTAATTCTAGTTGTGAAACACTTTTATATTCCTCAAGCACTGCCCCAGCTTCCCTTGGAATGTTTTCTTGGGGCTTTGTTGACCTCACTTTTGGTTGAGGTCTAGAAATTTCTTTAGTAGCCTAGGTCTAGCTATAGGATTTTCCTATTGACTAGTCTTAGAAAATTAGAAAAAGGTACCCCCATCATTAGAAACTCAAAACTCTTCTTTTTTTTACTCAACTTGAA
>NEWO01000023.1:712797-725731 GCA_003013225.1 Phalaenopsis aphrodite | reverse complement strand
AACTTTCTCTAGTTTATTTGATCGAGCCTCACCCTCAATTCTTGTGTTCATCCTTTAGGATAAATACATGATTTGAGGTAAAGTGCTCTTTCATCAAAACTATGAAAATTATGGGGTCAGTTTGACTCCATATTTTTCAAAACTAAATTTTTTAACGTCCTTCCGAAGCGGGCAACGAGATTTCAATTTCGATGACCGACAGCTTCTTACGGGCAAACCCCACACCAAAAATAGTGCCGACAGGCTTCCATTCTTCTTTAGAGTCGTGAAGAATAGCCAAGTAACTATTCTTATCTCGTCAGATGCTTTTCTTAAATTGATTGACCGATAGCATTTTTGGTTTCTTGCTTGCTAGTTCTTATTGTTGATACTAGGCAAGCTTGGTTCTTGCTTGCTCCAAAATTTTAGGCCATAGAATAACTTTAAAATCATCTATTAGAATGACAGAGAAGTCTAAGGTACTTGACCACGCTCCAATATTGTTCTTTACTCCTCTGACTATTTCATGGATTGGTTCTTACTGCTGAATCAACCGCCTTGATGGAGTCTCCTCCTTCAGTCACCCGCGAACGGAATCTTTTTGCTTCTTCGATGGAGATGAAGTTGTGAGAAGCACTCGTGACCACCATTGCTCTTGCGACATTCCCACATATTACCACTTCCACAAAGAGTAACCCCTTTGCTTGGGGTTTTGTTGGAGTTTGCATCTCATCCAACAGTTGTATATACCCTACTTGTGTGTCATATCACCATTTTCTTCCTCCTAATGGCTTCGAAGAAGAGAGTTAGAGCCCTCTTCTAAGGGCAATCCCATGCCCAATGAGGTCCTCCACAAACGAAGCAGTTGTTGTGCGGTTTAGTTTTGTTGTTATTAGGCTTCCCTTTGTCTTTTGCCTTGCATAAGGTCAATTCATGGTGGGTCTCTTCCTTGTGTTGATCTTTATCTTCCCGACCTTTGACACAGGTACTCTTCTAATCTTTAGGCTTCGTTGACTCTTTTGAGTAATCAGTTAGACTTTCAACAACTGCGATGGTAGTGGCAAGATCTTGCTCTGTGCCTCCTAAGTTCAGTACTCACCCACTATTCAACATTGCCCGACCGAGCTCCATGATCTTCGGAAGGGACTTCGGCCTGTACACTACTCTCTCTGACAACTCGGTCTAAATTCCTCAAGTGTCGCAGCAAGAGCCGACCAAAAATTTCTTCTTCAAGTCCTTTATTTTATTCTTTACTCTCAGCAAGTGGAGTTCTTTGCCCGTCGAGAACATGACAAATCCCTCCCTATCGACCTTGAACGAAAAGAAATGTGTGAATAGCTCAATCAACCAAGAGATGCGCTCCCAACGACAGTAGAGGGCGAAGGTCATCACAACGTACCTCTGTTCCCTCGAGCGAAGGAGGGACCTGACCTCCGGAGGATGAAATTGGCTCCTTTGACAAAGAGCTGGAAGTGGTAGAAGGGGTGTCCTTGATAGCCTTGTCCCTCTCAGATTAGAGAACGAATGAAGGACCCCGACATGGGAATCCGTCAGAGCAATGATGGTCGGTGACGCCCTAGTCTGCGCGTCAGCTATAGATTAGGAGGGGGTTGCAGCTAAAATCTCTTCCGTAGCTCCCTCAAAAGCAGACATTCATCTGTCAACTTTCCTTGTATCAACAAGATGTGAAGCACATTTTCAAGGAATAATAGGGAACTTGATAGTCACTATGTCTTGAATGACAACAGTAGTTTCATACACAAAGAAGATATGCTTAGAGGCCGCACCGCAAGGAAGAAAATCCTCATCTTCTCCAGAGTTACCCGGTGTCCTAGGACCCTTCTGCTTCTGAAGTTTAATGATGAGCTTCTCCTTCACTGCCTCGGCTCGGAAATGCATGCTGGCATCAGAGAGGCGCCACAGTTCCTTGGTCATCTTGTTTAACAGCACACGGGTAACTTGCATAGGTCAGTCAACTCGCAAAGTGCTCGCAGCTCGCGCAGCACCTCGTCCAACTCAATCTGCAAAAAGTGGCGACCTACACCCGCAAGGCTGCTACCTCTGAGCCTCGGAGGTGCAGGTAACTCCTGAATTAGACCTATGACTGACCCTCTGGTCGCCCCTACTGAGGGGCCGACCTCATCTGAACAAAATCCCACAAACTCGGAATGGAGCTGTCGCCAGTCGTACGGAGCCCGGTGAGAATTCGACAGAAAGGGACCAAGCGAAGACATGCGGTCGAGTTGCAAGCCCTTCACCGGTCAAGGTTGAGTGTACAACAACCACCCCCTGAGGCTCGGCCATAACATTGGGGCTGACTCAACAGCATCCTTCGACGGTCCTCCATATAAGCATCCTTTAGAACCAACGGACTCGTCTGCATCAATATCGCGAATAAATAAATAAATAATATTTTTTGCATGGCCATAAACAAATCCATCGAAGAAAATGGTGTGGAAAAGCTTCTCTCTCCCTCATACTGAGGCACCTCCACATTCTTGCGACACAGATGAAGAAAGATGTTGATCACTGCTCCCTTCAGCCTCTTTCCACCCTCCTTGATGTCTCCAGCAAGCAGGACTTGTTGGCTCTCGGAGCTCAAGCCTGCATCGAGCTCACGTCATCTGGCGAGGGACTTTCGACCACTCCAAATCCCCACATGAGTTGACATGATCAGCCAACCCATGTTCTAGCTTTGACCGTTCCCCGTGCTTAACTATATCCTTTACAGGAGTCAGTGGTCGGAGCCTACCTTTCCTAGAATTTTGGTGTCAAAGCAGTCTAGCTCAAACAATCAGCTATGGTGCAACTCAATTATCGAAGGCAAGATAACAACAACATATGCAATGTCTAGCCTATAACTATTTATAGAGCACTTCGGGCACATAATCCAATGGGAGTTAATTATCAAATTGATTTTCATGAGTCTAGTACTATCGAACGCTAAATTCCACATCATTTCGTAGTTGTCGCTTTCAAAGAACAAAAAAAAATCGGAAACCTAACATGTATACAACAAAATTGTCAGCACAAATCTCAAAGAAATCGAACAGCCCCGATGACAATCAGACAATCAAGGCATCATACCATCCAACAAGTGACCGCATGATTAAAATTAACCAACACACTATTGTAAGAGATTCAGTCAGCAAATCATTCCTGCAACTCCAACCAACCAAGACACATTCAAGAGCATTTGATCACAAGCTAGTCGACTGAACCACTTTTACCACGGCGGGAGATCGTCGTTTGACTGAGCACCTCAGCCGACCAACATTTACTTCGAAAGACACTTTCATCACTCGGTCGATCGCCTCGGCGAACCGAATTCAAGCAATCCGACCAGTCAACTATCGTCATATTTGAATTCAAACTATAATACAAATATGATACAGAATATATACGATTAAATAGAGTTTCAATTGTATTAACAGTTTTCATAATTGTTCCATCTTTTTTTGTAATTACACAAATACACCCCTATAAAAGGAGATAAAAGGACAATAAATGGGTCTCTCCCCATTTTCCCTAAAAAAAAATTTGATTTATTCCCTACTTCATTTTTCCTCCTCCACCCGGCTCTAACTCTCCAATTTAGTACTCAAAATATTTATTTAATAATTTCATCATATTTATATTTCTAACAACACATACTGTGTACATCGAACATAACAAACATGACCTAAAATAAGCCATCAAATAATAATTAAACCATCATTAAATGCAATATCATGTTTCCACTTCTGACTAAGCTATTTTAAGTAACAAACATGCTCCCAAATATTGATAGAACCGATGAATCAGCACTCAAGCATTCAATATATAACGAGCATTTAAAATTTTGCTCAAACTCCTTCAATTACATAAATAAACAAAAATAAATGAGCCTTATACGAACCAGCATCCAGCCGTCCATCATTTATGACTCCATTGTCAAAACTGCTTGGCAGAACTCATGCACAAATCTAGCACCAACTGGAGGTATTGACTGAAACAAAAAGTATGGAAGATTAGGCGGATGGTTTTAATACCATTCCCAAATATTTAGAGAAATTTACATGCCTAGCACATAATTTTTATAGATTTACATATCTAACACCTGACACTTAGGCTTGAGTGAATTGGCAAAATAATCTCCTGACTATTTACATGAGGTCATTTTAGTATTTAAGTATATAAAAATGTCAAATTAACCATCAATCTTTTTTTTAAAAGTGGAATTGAAATAATCCTTTATGGAGGCTATTTCAACCCCCATTTAAAAAAAAATTAGGATTAAATTAATACTTTTATAAATTTTAAGACTAAAAGGATCACATACATACAAAAAGTCAATGAAGTATTTTGACATTGTTCTATTTACAGTTATTTTTGCTTTAACCTATGATTTCATTATTTTAAATATTTTATTTAAAAAAAAATATGAGCATATTATCATTTATAAGAATTGATCTAATAAAACACAAATTTATTATTTTCTTTTAATAAAAAAAGACAGTCGAGATTCTAAAATTTATAAGGTCATTCTAAATGAAAATTTAAATAATCAACATTGATTATTATGTTTGGATTTTAATATAAAGAGTTGGAAGATGTGAAATACAATAAAATATTGTTATAAAATTATATAAGACACTTAAAAGCCGCGAATAAAATTATTTTTATGAGTAAACTTCAAGATTTTAAGATTTGGGATATTCATGAAGAAGCTGGTGCGATAAAATAATGAGTATTATTAAGCGGATTACAAAAAATGTGCTTGAAGAATCAAAAGGAAAAAATCTTTATTAATAAAAATAGTCATTGATGAAATAATAATGTGTGAGAAAAAATAAAAAATAAGAAATTAAATTATAAAGATCTGAAAATTGTTTGGCTTACTAAACTTTGTAATATAATTGTAAAAACTAAAAAGATATTTGATGAGCAGAGAAAGAGTATTGATTTCTATTTTTAAAAATAAAGGCGATGCACGGGAGTATGAGGAATTAAGCATATTGTCATACATTAAAGTTATGGAAGAGAATAATTAAACATAAGTTACGACGTGATACAAAAATTTCTCAAAATCAGTTTAGATTCATGTCAGATACTATGAAAGTTATATATTTATTGAGAGTTTGATGGAGTACAAAGAGAGTAAGGATGATATATAGATTTTTGTTGATTTAGGAAAAGCTTATAGTAAGGTTTCAAAAGAAGTACTTTGTAGAGTTCTAGAAAAGAAATACCTTGATATTGCTTATATTCAAATCATTAAAGATATTTATATTAAAGTTGTTACTTGTGTTCAAGCACAATGAGAATCCACCAAGTGTTTTCCTAATTCAATTGGATTATATCAGAGATCGGCTTTAAGCCCGTATATTTTTGCTTTAGTTATGAATACTCTTCTAGATATTTATAGGAGAATAACTCAGTGTATGATTTTCGTTCATGATATCTTTTTTGTGGATAAGACCCTAAAGAGTTCAAAGAATAACTTTATTTATGAAAGTCAACTTTAGAATATAAAGGCTTTCGTTAGGGAAGATATAAAATTGAATGCATGAAATATAACGTTCGCAGTAGTAAATCTAGTGATGGCGTTGTAACAATTGATGATCAAGTCATTATAAGGTGGGAATGTTTCAAATATCTCAGGTCTATTGTTCAAAGTGATGATGATATAAATAAAGATATTGTTAGTGGGATGTAAATTGGATGGTTAAGTGCGGGAATGTGACGAGCCTATTGTGTGAGAAAAGTATCGTTTAGATTTAAAAGGAAAATTTTATAAGATGTAATGTTTTATGGTGCAAAATGTTGTCCCATAAAAAACAAGCAAAAAATTAAGTGTTGTTGAGATGAGAATGCTATGGTGGAGTGTTTTTACACTTAGAGACAAAATGCAAAACAAATATATCCCTAAAAGGGTTGCAGTGACTCCAGTGACCGACAAGATAAAAGAGATGCACCTTAGATGGTTTGTTCACGTTAAACGTCGACCATCCGATGACCATGTTAAGAGAGTAGATGTTTTAAATTTGACTTATGTTAAGAAATGTCAAGGTATACCTAAAAAGACTTGGGCATGTTGTATAAAAAAAGATGCTAATTTATTAGAATTAAATTAAATATATGACACTCAATAGTACAAAGTGGAGAATTCATGTAACCAACCCCACTTAGTGGCTTGTCATGGTTGTTGTTGTTGTCTCTTTACATTTATAGCATCTTAGTGTTGCAAAGCTATACATAAAAAAATACAGGTGACTTCTAAAAAGTTAATTAAAGCAGTATTTTGATGTGATGTTCAAAATTGGAGTACTATGAATCTAAATATTGAAGTTGAGGTGTTAGATAAGTAAATACATAAGAATTGTGTGGTATGTACGTAAATACCCTTACAATCTAAAGCAGGTAAATGAGATGACAAACCTCTTTAAGACTGAAATGTAAATCAGCTATGATGAAGATTTGTGTTCATTGATGAAAATTCCCACGCTCTTAAACCAGCCCATGAGGTTCCGGTGGTCTTTGACATAAAGCCAGGCCTGGAGAAATCGGAAGAGGCTCTCGTTTACGCCGCGAGCCTCAATAAAAATGTGGAACGCATCCCTCAGTTTCTGATCCAATTCTCTGCGTAATATGAACAGCAGTTAGTCAGGAACATATATATCAAGATGAATAAATAATCGCAGATATAGATAATGAGTAGATTATATACAATTTATTGGAAATGTCAAATGTAGCTCGTTGGCTGCTTCTAAATAAAAGATATGTTATAAGAAAACTATCATATAGTATTCACACATTTACAGTGTGAAAATGTACTTATCATAATTGAAGAATTTTTTGCAAAATTGTAGAATTTGAAACTAGTATTAGCTTCTAACCATGCACAACTAAATGACAAACATTTTTAAACATGATATAACTTTTAAGAAAGATGCTAACAGGAGTGAATATGCGCATAGAAACTTCAAAAAGGTAAAACAAGGAAAGGAGCTCAGGCGCTTGGATTTCAAAAAGGTTACTTCAGTCGTTTGGAAAGATTCCATCATTTTCCTGTCGTCTTACAAAGAATGACCAACTTTTTATTCTTCGTACAGAGAAATATATTCCTTCTAATACTCTTCTTAAGAAATACTATTTACCTAACACATGCAGAGGATTTGGATGCTCAAAATAATAATAAGACCTGAGCGGGAAACAAGAGCCCCAGTGTCAAATATAGAAAAAAAAAGGACTAGGGTCTATAAAAAGGCTATCCACTTGTGGTTCTAAACATCCAAGAGTCTTCAAGTTTAATTCAGTGCATCCATGAGGAAGCAGAGAGAGCCTCATTTGATCTTGCCTACTAGAGCTACAAATGAATAGAGCCAATCTGAATAGGAGTGTTGCTTGATTGTGAACTTATTTGCCAATATCAAGCTTGATGATGCCGGAATTAACCCAACCACGACTCCAATGACACAAATTTTATTGTTGCAATCAAGAAAGTACAATGACAACTCTTGACGGAATAGCACAAGCATGAAAAACAGTACACAACAATAAATACAACGGGAATAAGAAAAAGGATAACACAGAGACAAGAATAACCCTCTCTAAGGAAGCATGTTGGATCCAGAAGGTGCAATGCTCGAACAGCAGTGCTGGCAGTCCGCTGGAGAGAGTTCGGGATGATTGGTCGCTACTGGGAGGGTCCTGACAGACTGCTGGAAGATGTTAGAGAGGTTTGGGGCAATAGCGGACAGGTGGCGAGGTCTGGACTGCAGCAGGCACCAATGTCCAGGGGGATTGAACGTCAATGGGGTTAGGCGTCGGTTGCTGGACAACAGCTATGACATGCGCTGGTGGCTGGACAACAGCTGTGACAGGCGCTGGTGGCTGGACAACAGCTGTGACAGGCGCCGATGGTTGGACAACAGCAGGGGCAAACCCGGGAGTGGTTGTTGGCAGAAGGCGCTGGTCGGGGAGAGTCTTGGTGTTAGCAAGAAAGAGACCGGAGACCTGAGCGGCGGCAGGAAGGAAGATGGAAGTCTGGAAGCCAGGAGAGAAGATGGTTTACGGCTGCTGAAAGATAAATGTCTCATCAGAGTTGAACTATAACAGGAGCACCATCCAAACCCTTAAAACGATCACCACCATGAATAAGTTACAGTCAGAGCACCTTCTCGTCTGGTACAACCAACCCCCAGACGAGAAAATTGTCTTAAAGGCAGCACTCATAAATTCACACTCATCCAAATATGAACCCTAGAACACTCAACAACACATACATATAATGGGAATTTATAAATATAATAGTTAATGCTTAGGAAAGGAAAATAGAAAAGGAATACATAGCATAGGTAGAACATAAAATAGAAGAATCATGGAAAATGAAGAAAAGAGGGAAGAAAACGAAAAAAAAAGGGAGAAGGGTTGGGCTGTCGTATAACAGCCACAGTACAGCGTCTGCGGCACTGTAGCTGTACTGTGGCTGCCACAGTGCTATGACCCGAGGAAGCTCCCGCGTCACTTGAGTTCAACCTCGATTTAAGTATTTATGGTAGTGTAGAAGCTCGATTATTTTAAGCTCGATTCATTAGCTAACCAAATAAGTATTATCGAACTTGTTAAAAAGCAACACTATAGAGCAGCTTATTATTTATTTGAACAAGTCAATCGAGTCTATTAATAAGAAATCTAATAAGCCTAAAAATAAAATTATAATTGAATGAACCATTTGAATTGATAAGAATAGTAATAAGTATAAACAAATGACTTGTGTTCATGAACAAAACCCGTTGTGATATGGAAAAAAAAGACCCATATAATCACATGTCAGATAAATTTATAATCAAGTCTTAAATGAGCATAGTATTGCACTTTAATCAAGGTTGTTCACAAACTTTAAACGATATTATTCATGATCATAAGAGAAATAGACTCCAAACTTTTAAATCATGTCCATTTTTCAAGTATCTACAAAAATGCCCAAACTTTTAATTATTTAATTAAATGATTATGAACAAGCTCTAATCAAGCCGAGCTACCAATAGCTTGCCAAGTATATTGATTCATCTACAATCCCATCGCTCATAACTCAACTCAAGTTCTTGCCTTTCATTGTGAGTAATAAGACCGCCAAAGTCGACTATAAGTTTATTTTGTGCAAATTGTTAACTTTAAACTTTCTTAGGTGTGTTTTTGCTCATTTTTCCTTTTATGTGCATGTCCACAACATTTCTGTAACATGCCCGCAGCAGAGAATATAAATTCACCGAAGTTCCAAATTTCACCAAAATATCAACCTAGTTTCTACGTAACCCTACAAGGCATTAACAAGAGAAGTGGCAGGCATGTATATCACCCTAAAAAAGGTGAGTATGATGCTGAGTACAAGATATCGCTCTCAAAATCGATCCTCCTATCATTAAAGAAAAAGGTATGCAAGTTCAAGCGCCCATTCAAAGGTTAGTATAGCAAAATAACGACATAATTGAAGGCACCAATAACCACTCAAATCATTTTCAACTGAACAAACAATTTACGATACAGAGCAGAAACAAAAGTAAAAGTGCAATGTCTCTCTTTTAAAAGGAAATCAAATTAGCAGGCTTACCCTGCAAACTTTATACAGCCTAATGGCTTAACCAAGAAATCTTAAAACTCAATTAGAAGCCAATAACTTTATCTCCCTTTCTTATATAAAAAACATTGCAAGCAGTCAAAAAAAAAAAAGGGCACATCTAATGTTGAACTATTTGGTTAAAAGATGAAATTTGCGCCTATCAAACACGTTTCTTTTGGGCCAAAGTTGTATGTGGGGACAATATCACCATTTGTAAATATAAATGGCCAGTAGAAAAAGGGCATTTAGAAATATAACACCCAATGTCTATGTATTTACATATCCAACATTTAAATTTTATTTTTTACAATTGCACCACCCAAATCTTTCATATCACATAAAAAATACCACCATTTTAATCTTTAAAAAAGTGCAAGTACACCCTTCACTGCATAAGTAAAGTGACATGCATGTAAAAATTAAATTTTACGCATTAGATATGTAAATATAAGAATTGAGTGGTATGCATGTAAATCTTCCTAAAAAGGGCTTCAGGGGATTGCTCAGGGAGTTATTTGCACCTTGTTGATAATTTTGAGGATTCTGACAAGTCTAGTTATTGAGCTACAACCACTCCCAAATGGTCAACAAAAAAAACCTATGAAATTGGTAACCGAGTCAGCTAATCCAAGTGTAAGCACGCACCAATATCTCATGTAGAGAACTAGAATTGATGTCATTAGTAGTATAATGACTTTTCTTACATGTCTCTTACAATAAATAAAGTGATGGTATTTCAAATTTTGAAAACCAAAATTAATTGAAAGCATTATTAAATAAGAACCAAAAGTACAAACATGATACTTGTTGGAAAACCCAAAGTAACACGGAAGATTTAAAAGCATGATCTTCCAAAGTCCACAAAAGAATGTAGATGATTTTATGTGTTGGTTATTTTCAAATCATTTAGTAATTAGTAATAGGAAGACAAGCAACCAAAATAATAATAATGAAATACAAAATTCCCATGAACAACACGATATGGTTTAGATTCAAACGATTGCTTGTATCTACACTATGCGTAATCAACCATGACGATGAGAAACAAATCTGATGACAATAACTGAGACAGTGATATGAGCAATTGGTGCAAAATTATAACACAAGCTCTTGAGGGAAAACAATTACCTCGGAGAGTTTCAAAGAAGAAAAAATTATCATTATAAAACATATAAACATGCAGTCTTATATTAAAATAAAAATAATAATAAAAAAAAAGGTAACATGCAAGAAAAAATCTAGGAGAAGTTACATACATACCAAACAATTCTTATGTATTTACATATCTGACACCCAAAGTTACATTTTTACATGCATAACACTCAAATCTTTAGCATCACATAAGAAATACCACTATCAACCTCTTTTTAAAAGTGAAATACACCTTTTAATGCATAGATTTATCACAGCAAAGTGTTATGCATGTAAATATAAAAGCTTATGTATTAGATATGAAAATACATAAGAATTGTGGCACGTATCTAATTTTCCCAAAAATCTAATGGAAGTCCAAGAAACTTCTAGTGAAGAGCATCTCACAAGAAAGCTCATAGACCACTGCCAATGGCGAGAAGAAACAACAAATGGTAGCGAAGAAGAGAAGCTCTTTCAAAATAACGAGTAAAATAATAAGCTAAAATCAGCCAATAAAAATATTGCTACATTGATTGCAAATTAATAAGTTTATAAATCAGTCAAATAAAAAGCATTGACCAAAAGTATAAATATTGAGAAAAGGTCAAACAAAGATCATGCCCGCATAGACTTTATCACAAATGCTGAAGGAAAGACAAGGCTACCTGTGTTAGAGAAAGTTAAACTTCTTAACATTGATGCCTCCAGACAACAATAAAAAAAGAGGCACTTTCTAACTAAAAACCCACTCATCCGATTCCATGCCATGAGTTGGATTTGATTCCATGCCATGAGTTGGATCGAGAGAGTGTAAAAATTTATCGCATTCATCAAATATTTTTCTAAAATTTATGCAAATCAAGATAATCGCATTCATAAACCAGAGAACTTAAGCAATGTCATTTTCACAAAGCTTAACTAGAAAGTCAAACATCTTGTGATTCATGATAATCTCCCTCGAACTTTTGAAAATTATAGTTTCTCTCCCTTTGCCCAGCTTTTCGCTTAATGATCAAGCTTCGAATGGAGAAGAATTGACACTTAAATTGGTAGAGAAATGACTATTAGTTACTTAACCAATATTTGATAAAATAGTTTATGAATGTTTGATTAAGTAACTCTCCTGAGCAATAAAATTTAAACATATCATCATTCATTAAACATGAATTATTAATAAATAAAACATGGACCATTAAAATAAATAGAAAACATTTTAATGTTAAGAGTTATAACTTTGTAATGATAATGTTATAATCATAAAGGGCATTGAAAAATTATAATAATAATGTTATAACATTATTATCAATAATATTATACATTATTAATTATAACATAATGTCAAAAAAAAAATCCAAGGTTTAAAATAATGAAGCAATGCATTGTATGATTGAATGATGAGCCAATTCATTAATGAATTTAGATTGCAAGTTTGTGCTCCATAATATAGATCACATAAATCTAAGAAATCTATATTTATAAGATAAAATGTTGTGTTCTAAATAAGATAATAAAATGTGTTTGTAAAATAATGAAAAAAAGAAGTTTCATAGTTTATAAGCATATATTCCAACATTGAAGGATTGCCAACATCTGCCCTAATCATTAGATCGTCTTTCTGCAATAGACAACTATAGCACTTGTGATCCCAGCAACTTCAAAGAAGAAGAAAATGGAGAATCTTAAAGAAAACCACCAACAATAGGAAAAATAACATAAGAGGCGAACTAATATGCCAATCTAAGAAATGTAATCATGCAAGTGAAAGCATGTAAATAAAAAAAAAAGACAACAAAAGTGGCATGCCAACAACAAACAAAGATTTGTTTGTAGGACATTGTACAAAGTCAGGCTCAAAGAGGTTCTAGGTTAAAATGCACTTAAGTATTAGAAATTAGCATCAAAATTGAAAGTGAAACAATAATTGAGTTATTAATATACCAGTAGCAGCCCCCATGCACTCTCTTGAGTTATTAAGTTGATGGATTTCCACAATAACACATTGAGGTCAAATTGACGCCTCGTTCTTCCAACCTCAAATCCAATGGTATTGAAGTCTATGACTTGGCTAGGATAAAATGAGCAATGCACTCTCATGGATCTTAGTGTCTTTTACCATAAATAAAGCAAGATTCAAGAAAGCGTGTGGCTCCATGAAGACTTCATATGGTTAAATGAGCTTTTTTTGCATGAAACTTAATAGTATTAAAAAGTCTTTTG
>NEWO01000023.1:694634-708104 GCA_003013225.1 Phalaenopsis aphrodite | reverse complement strand
GCTTTTTTTGCATGAAACTTAATAGTATTAAAAAGTCTTTTGTTTGGGAAAGGGTAATCTTTGATTTGATGAGTCTCAGGAGAGGGGAAGATAATTGAAATACATGTTGTAGAAAATAAACTCACATATAAGATAGAGCAAAAATTGAGTTACTAATATACTAATAATGCCTCTTATCCATTGGCAAAGGCAATCGATTGTTGAGTGTCCATTTACTAGTATGCTAGGGTCAATTTAAACCCTTAATGTTCTATCATCCTAACAAGAGAATCCATGCACAGGAAGAGGACAGCTCTCTAATAATTGATAGGCCTAATGTTATTTAGTTCAGACCTTATTCCCCATTAGTTCTCAATAGAGTATAAATATCACCACCAAATCCTCTTGGTTGAGTCTTGCAAAAGGTTTACTTCACTAATTGTTCACCTACAAGGGTACACACATTATCTATGCTATCTACCCCATAAACCCAAATCTAATATCCAAAGAATTAGTTGCTAAAAAAAATATTCTTTACAATTTCTACTACCATCACTTAAAGCTCGCTTTTTCGACTTAATATAGCACAATACCATACCATAATCAAAACATAGATTGCAACTAGAGTGGAGAAATCAACTCCATCTACAAGAAAGAAGCATTTCTATCACTTTAGTGAGGCCAACTATCTATTGACGATTTGTACTCTAAGTATTAGTTTCACAAGAGATAGAGAGAGTTTATTAAGATATATAAGTAGTGCTATGAAATATGCGCATTGTAAATCAATGCCATATGATAAATTACAATTTCAAGTTACTAATAAACTAAATTTTTTTTTTAGCTAAGTGAGTATTCAAGGGCATTTATAAAGGAATATCAAATAACCACTCACCTAAAACATGAACTTTCACAAAGCCTAGAGGATATGCAATAAATTTTCAAAAATTAATCATCAACGTTGTTCGGAGTGGACCTTTCCATATCAAAGTATAAATGAAATACTTCAATACCAATTATTTGTTAGGTAAAGTGGCCCAGTCCCATAGCTAACAGCGTGAATGCCTAAGTCATGCCAGCATAGATTGCTTTAAGGGCGCGTTTGATTCCCAATAGAACATAAGAAAATCTAGATTTGATGAATTATATTTGAAATTAATTTATGGGATTTAGTAAATTATAATGTTGGAACAAAATTCTTGAATCCATTTAACAAAATTGAGTCTGAACTTACAAATCCTAAAATACCAATTTAACAACTAAATTTCAGTCAAGATTTATCTAAGTCTACTAAATCTTAAAATTATTTTTGAAACATCATATAAAGTATTGGTGAGATTTAGATCAAATCTTTCTCAAAGCCTACATAAAATAGCCAACCAAACAACCCCTAAAATTATATTTTGAAAGATTTCATTGGACAGGTAGGCGCTCTTGCAAGTGGATGGGAAACCCATCATCGTTGTTGGGCTTTTCCATATGTGTTGCATGGTGGAAAGCCAATCCAAAATATATCACAAGTATTTGAAGATATCCAACTTGACCAAAGAAAAAATGTTAAAAGTTAAGGGCCCGTTGACAATATTATTTTCTATTTTTGTTTTTGTTTTTGTTCTTTAAAACATGTTTGGCTAATATAATTTTTATATGTTTTTATTTAAAAAAAAACAAGCCATCTGGTTTTTAAAAACACTCAAAACAGCTGAAAAATGGTGACTTTTTTTAAAACACTCAAAGCACATAAATAATGTTTTGAGTGTTTTTAAAAACAACTAGGATCACCAAACATGTTTCAATTCAAAACAAAACATCAACAAAAAAAATAATAATAAACAAAAAAAAGTGATCCCAAATCTTTTTCTTTTATTTTAAAATGTGTTTGTTAAGTACATTTTTTATATGATTTTATATTTTATTTTAAAAACAAATCAGCTTATTTTTAAAAACAATCAAAACATCTAATTTTTTTTTTTTAAAAGAAACTAAATAAGTATATCATATGGAACTTGTTTAAGGCTTGTTTGGGTTCACTTTTATTTTTATTTTTATTTTATTTTAAAACAAGTATGATAAGTACATTTTTTGTATGTTTTTATTTTTCACATTAAAAACAAATTAGCATGTTTTTAAAAACACTCAAAACATCTAAAAATTATTTTTAGTGTTTTTAAAAGCAACTGAAAAAGTATACCATACCAAACACGTTTTGTTTTAAATCAAAACATAACAAAATAAAATAAAAAACAAAAGTGAATCCAAGCGGCCCCTAAGCAAGGTGCTCCAGTGCAACTAACAAAATGTATCAAGAGATACCGATATTTGCTCACATTAATACAGCTAAAAGAACCAAAAAACGCCATAGTTTACATCTTCAGACACTCGGGGCCCATTAAGAACCATTAGTATGTCCTGTTAGAGAGAAATTATTCGCACAAATAGCATGGAATCCAAGCGAATTTCTTGAGACTATACATACCATCTGCCCAAAATATATGAACCGAACACCACAAAAAACGGCTAAGGGAAGTCCGCAAAAGAAAAGTCAATTTTTTGGGGATACGAGACGGGAAAAACCATGAAGGTTTATACTTACTGCAACTCATTGGGCTTCACTGCAAAAAAATATGATGATGTTCAGTTATAAGAAATAACGGGTTGAGAAAACTCACTGGAAGACACGGCCTTCGTACTTGTTCAGAGAGGCGAGAGACAGAGAACCAGTCTTAGGCCTTAGGCACACGGAGTGGATACCAACAGCATCCGGATAGAGCCCGCAAAGAAAGTGAAGGGATTTTTCACATCCAGGCTTCGAAACGTCGACGTGGAGAAACAACTGGTTGATAGATTCGTTGTCATCATCGTCATCAGCCTCCGCACCACTTGGCATGATGTTCGCAAGCCTCATTACGGAGATGGTGATCTCTTCCCCCTTGTACTCACGCCGAAGAGCTGGGCCATCGCGATCCAGCGCGCCCTTCACAATCGTGAACGGCGAAGGGGGGTTCACTTTCTACGGGAAGACTGAGTTAGCGAAAGACGATAGAAGAAGGAACAACAGACCGGAAGTGAAACGCTGAGATTACCGGCGGTGGAGACATCTTGGAGACCTCGAGATAATGCTCCTTGAGAGAGCGAAGGATGAGGGAGTCTACGGCAGCGGCTGAAGAGGCGGATGAGGAGAGGAGTCTCGCATCCATGGAGCACAGGCGTGCAGCCGCCACGGCAGCTGAAGAGAGTGACCTCATCCACATGCTGCAGAGATGCAGTAACAAGAATGGAGAACGAGGGTTTTAAGGGTTTTAAGGGTTTTACAGGATGGTCGTTCCGGCAGTATAGAAACTTCGTTCTCATGTACCGGTTTAAAGAGCTGTGCGGCTTGGTCGTGATGGTATGGAGCTATTTTTCATTAATAATTTGGGAAATTAAGGTTGTTTTTGGGAGAGTTTATTTACAGCGGTCCCATTTTCAAAACTCCATTATCCCTTAAAAAATCTCATTTTTATAGCTTTTTCTAAAACTTCATTCTCATTTTTGTATTAAACGCGCCGTGTTTCATATTGTCGAAAGACGACCAATGCCCCTCATTGCTCATGCCCTAATATCGCAAGCGACGAATCGAACTCTCCCTCTCTGATCCAATTCAGCACATCGAAACACTCTGTCGCTTGTTAAGGTTTTACTACCGCCGGCTATTTTTGGATTTGAGGCGTCGGCGGAAGCTCTTGGACGGGAGCCGTCCACGCCGAGGAAGAAGAAGAAGGCGGCGGAGGCGACAAATAAGCCGACGGCTAGTCTAGCGAAAAAGGATGTCGGTGCTTCTTGTGGTTTTAGGTTGAGTTGGATGTGGAGGGGAAAATGGGCTTATTTTTATTTTTATTTTTTAGGAGTTTTTTTCCATCTGCATCTATGTTTAGTGTGGAAAGAAATAAAGACAAAAAATATTTTGATGAATTTGTGAGATTGGTTGTGAGGTGAAGGATTGTGAGATTTTTTTATTTTTTATTTCTAGTTTTTTATCCTATTAATTATTTCCATCACCAGATTTTGTATGGTTGCTTTCTTTATATGTGATATTTTGTAGTTTTATTTTTTTAGTTTAATTTTGATCGTTTTTTGCCAGTGAGAAGTTTTATCAAAAAATATAGGGAAAAGGAAAATTTAATGCATGTCATGCCCTAACTTCTGTTAATAAATCAAATTGATTTACTTTTGATGATTGGAATAGCATCTTGGATGGCCCTCCTTATTGGGTAACTAGTGCTATGTGATATGAATAGTGGTATTTTTTGTGTTGTTGGTTTGATGCATAGGGAAACATTTCTTTGTTTACTTCTTATAGGAGTGCTCATCCACAATAAACTTCTTACTCAATGGCTTGAAAGATAAGCTGATGCTCTTACTTGATGTGCTTAAACGAGCTGCTCAATTAAAATTTTGTTCTTGTGAACATTTGTGTCATTGTAAAAATATGAAGAAATTTTTAGATGAAAATTTGTTATATATGTAGTGGTCAATATAGGAAGAAGTTTTTAGATGGTCGGACGAGCTATGGTTCATGTTTCTCTTTGGATTGCCACGGTTCCAGCCCACATTGTGAGACTTGGAACGGTAGGAGGTTCACAAAATTATTATAAAGAATATGAATTAACCTAAACTTCTACCTCTCTATGGTCCAATACTTAGCAAAATAAGCTGGAAACTTTTGTTAGCTTTTACACCTCAATATCGATGACTAAACATTACAGAAAAGGATGCAGACAAGGAAACTGCAGCTGCAAAAGTAATCCATGCTCAATTGATTGCATATGCTTGGCAAACAAAGAGCAATTAACATTCATAGACAAAATACTAAACGATAAACTGTGAAATGTATAAGCTAACGTTGACATACTTCAAGCTTCATCATGGATATGACATCTTGTTGCTTGCAAACTGCTAACATGTAATTTTTAGCCTGTTAAAGAGAAATGATTATATGTTTTGAAATCCAGGTGCTAAAAACTTACCTCCACGAGCATGAGCCTTCTTCACAATCTTGTTTTCACAGTTTTGCTTATTTTGCTAGCATGAAAAAATTACAACTTTTGGGTGACAGATCATTCATTTAACTAAAAAAATCTGCAAGTAAGTTGTTTTCTAAACGCACAAACCAAATAACTAAACAGTTTATCCAGAATAGGGGCATAATGGTTATTAATCCAGAATCAGTTGTTTTCGAAATGCACAAACCGAACAACTTGCCAGATTATCAGGATAAGTTGTCTATCAACAGATTATCAGGATAAGCTAAATAAGTTGTAGCTGCCCTAAACATACCCTAAATTAACATGCATGTTACATAATTTTTTTATATTTATATGATACTAATTTTGTTGTATAAACTTGATGCGGTGTCGGAAGATTCGCGGTGGTGGGTTATTATTTAACATGTTAGAGTTGTCAGAAAGTTCAACACACACTCAAATAATAAGCAATATGTAGATAAATCAACAGTTTTACATGAAAAGTTTGAAAAGGGAAAAAAATCACTGGCCCAACACAGTCAGAATGATCGACTATGAATTAATGAATACACGTGCATGTTTTGTTCGACAAACAAGAAACAACTACACATTTTTTGTATGTATAATGTTCATTGCACGAGGTTTGGGAGTGATTGGAGCAGTTAGCAGGGATTTAGTACTTCATTGCACATGTTTTGTTTTTCGACAAACAAGAAACAACTACACAATTTTTTTATATATTATTGAATGATGTCCTCTTTCCTCTTTCACCGCATACTTCGTTACTCAGCAACGTACGTTGGGATTTTTTAGTGTACGTTGTGACTTCACGAGGGAGTTTTGTTGCGACGAGTAGGGCAATTGATGGTGGTCGAAAACGGTTAGCGAGCTATGGTCAATGGGGGTTCGTGGCTGTAAGAGAGTGAAGTGTTTGTTGTGTCTTCGAACTGGAACCACACTATAATTCAACGCCTCCAACTCTTCTTCCGGTTCAAGGCCAGAGTCTCATTTGTTGGCATTACGTTCTTCTCATCGAGTTGATCGGTTTAACTGTAAGTTTGCTAAAATCTGATTACTCCATGATTTTTAATTAGAGTTTGAATATTTTTTGCTAAAAAATTGCTTAGAACTGCATATCATCTCGAGATTCATGTCAAATGATAATTGTTGTTGTCGACGCATCAAAATGTATACATAAAAATTTATTTTTCACTTTTAGGATGTTAATAATTGTTGTGTTCTTTATTGAATGTTAAAATTTTAAATAATATGAATATAAATATGAAAATTTAGACTTTCAATGGGTAAATCATATAACTTCTTGAGTTAAAAAATAAATATATCAATGAACATTTTTCCTAAAATAAAGAGATTCTAAAACACATACAAACAAACAAATCATAGAGCAAACAACAAGATTTATAATAATTACATTGAGAGATTTATGTCATGCATAATAATAAGATAGATCATACTGTATTTTTTTTATAAGGAGCAGGGTAATTGCATATATAGATATAAGAGAAAATATTAAGAAAATAAGTTTGTGTGCGCCACCTTACTTTTCTATTAATTTAAATGCCATCAAATAAAAAATTATTGAAACTTTGCACTAAAAAAGAGAAATTACTACAATTATTTTTTTGGAAAATAAATTCACAAAAGACATAAAATAGAAAGTGTTCAATTAGTGTTATATATGACTCATATACCAGATATGGACAGATGCTGGAGCGGAACGGAGCAAGCCAGCGGAGCAGAGTGGAGCGAAAACATCTGTCCAATATGGGAAGTATGGTTATATGGGTAGAGGGTGAGGGGGGCAATGTCTCTGCGGTACTGTATAAGAGTAATTTTGTAATTACATATTGTATACCAGAGTTTTATATATAAGGGTAATCAAGGTTGTGGAAGTAAGAAAGAGATGGCAGGTTCAGGAAGACGAAATTCCATATCAAAGTTTAACGACGTAAAGACGATTCATTGATACAAGTGCAATGATTCATGTCATATGTAGAAAGATTGTCCCAAGCTTAAGAAACAGACTAAGAAGAAACATGATGCATCATCAATGTTTGTAAATGTGACACAAAGTGATAATTCAAAATGCAGTGATGGTGATATGTTTTCAGTTTGATCAACTCTGTTCATAGATACATGAAATCTTGGTTCAGAATGCTCTTATCACATAACACCAACAATGAACGGTTTACTTCCTACGGGTCATCTAATTCTGTCTCTGTCTGTTTTGGTGATGATAAATGTTCAATATTGTTGGTATTGGTTATGTCATGATCGAGATGTATGATGACACTGTTAGAACATTATGTGATGCCATATATATTACAGATTTGAAGAAAAATTTGATTTCATTGAGCACTTTACATAGAAATTGTTTTATTTTTAAAACAGATGAGGATAGGGAAACCATCAAACCCTCGGGAAGGAATGAGTGTGATATCGGGTAGGGTGAGAGTGTGAGGTAAAAAATATACACCTCATATGCGTCGATCTCTCCGTTAGCGAAGGAGCAGAGCCTTAAAAGGGCGAGGGAGAACTGGGAAGGACACCACAGAAATTCTTACCCTAAAAGCGAAAAGCATACAAGGGACGCTGCTCAAGGCCGGATTGTTGAGGTATTAAGGAAATCGCGAAAGTAAAACGGAGCGACACGAAAACGTCTAACCGAACGCACCATTCAAACGAGACGACACGTTTTCAAAACGTCGCCAAACCCTATAAACTGCCCCAAACGGGCCCTAAAACACCTGTATGCATAAGAAATATGTGACAGGCATATTGACTTCCCTATTTTTTTATAAGAACATATCTAAAAATATTAATAGCTAACCTGCCTCACATATTTTTTGTTGATTTTATATATTTGTACTTAGGGGACATATCTCCACATTCGAATCTTATTATATTATTTTTCAAAACTATTACAAATTGATCATATATAATTTAATTTTTTATGTAAAAAATTTAACCATGATTAATAATTTCAAAATTAATTGCAAAATTTAAAACTAAATAAACATAAAATTATTAATTTTTTAAATCTTTTTGAAATTTGTCAATAATATAATTTTAATTATAAATATTTTTAATTATTATAATCAGGAAAGTTAGGATTTTTTTTTAGGGTCCGGCCCCTTCGCCTTCCCGCTACAGCACTGTCGCCCTTCTCGTCCTTTCGGAGCTTGCATCTCTCTCGCTCCCACTCCTCCAGATTTACGAGCCATCTCCCACCTGACGACGCTGCTTCCTCCGACGATGGGGTTTTTTTCGTATCCAATGGGCGCTTCTTATACACCGACGATCCGTTTTCCTTTACTCTCGTCAGCTGAATGCGGGCGATCACAAAGGATTGGAAACCTAGCTCGAGTCAGGAGTCGGAGCGAAGCATAAGAACTAGAATCAGAAAGAAGTAATTGCAATGTGATTGCGGGATCCCGTACACCGCGCCGTCCGCTCCCTGCTAGCATTGTGGCAGGACGGGGGTCATTAACAAGACATTCGGAACGAATTCGGCGTTATTGCACTCTATGCGGTAACTCTGTGTTTCGCTCATCGACAATATTCATTTTGAAGGCTGAACCATAAAATCCGAGCAGTTTTGAAATTTTTTAGCTGTATTAAGTTTTAGCAGTCTAAAATTAGTTGGACTGCTGTGATCGACGAACTGAACCTCCATTTTGGAAGGCCGGCTGGGACAGGTGAACTAGACGAAGGATGTCTTTGAAGGCAGCTCTGCTTCGAGCCATTCTTTGATTCCGATATGTGGATGGACGTGCTTTGTCGGTGAGTGTAGAAAAAGATTTTGAAGCCTGGTTTGTTCCTTCTTTGTTTCTTGTTTGTGGTGGAACTTTATGAAGTTATTTTCTTCTTCGGATGATTTTTGAACAGCTTTTTTGCCGCATTACTTTAAGAAACACAATTATATTATTGTCATGATCATTGTTTTTTTTTGCATCCTAATATCAATTTTTAGGTCAAATTGGGACGGCTGCAGCTCTCAAGGTTGTGAAGCTGCTGCATAAATTGTTTTTTTTAAAGTTTCTGTTGTTAAAACAATATCTGTTGATTGAAAAATTCAGCAGTTAAACCATTTTATTGTAACCATAAAAGGTCAAATTCTATTAATGCCCTCATATATATTGCAATGCATAAATTTGGCTATTAAAATTTCAAATAAAATGAAGTGCACACATATTTTTTTATATAAAATATTAAACTATAGATAGCCATTTTAATAAATTTAATTCAAATTTTTTCAATATTTTAAATATAAAAATAAAATAAATAAATATTACATATAATTCTATGACTTAGTGTTATTATGCTGTTATTATAAAAGGAGAAGATATTGAATAAAACTATTGTTAATATTGATATAATTAAATATTTTAAATTAAATAAAATTTCATATTTCAAAAAATAACTTTCATAATCATATTCAATCATTAATCAAAGTGTCTAAATAAGTATACATCTCTTAAGGCTGCGAACAATATGAAAAGTTTGGTAAATCAGGAATCAAACTTAAAAATCTTTAGGAGTTAGCTATTCATCAATCGATGCTTACAATGAAAAAAAAAAAATTCAATAATTTGAATAATATTTAAAGAGTTTACACGAGCTACATAATTACATCAAAACTATAATTTGAATAATAAAAGAAATATAATAGGCTTGCATATATCAAACAATCCAATTTCTCACATAAACCATTACATTTGGGAACTTTTTTTTTATAAATTTATCATTTTCTCAGCACCATTTTCATTTTGTGCCTCGCAGTATACTTCAAATTCTTCAAGATCTAACATTAATTTCTCAATTAAAAATATTATACTCTTTAGCTGGTATGTATGATTGATATTTATCACCAACATTGAATTGTGGGTCATCTTGAGAGGCATGCCGATGTATATAGTCATGTAATGTCATCATGAAAGTCACATATTTATTTTCTTTTTAAAAAAATATGTTGCCGACCCCACGTAGTGGGATTAAGGCTTTGTTGTTGTTGTAAAAAAATATGTTGGCATGCACATAAGATAATCAACTTGAAGGTCATCCTAATTATATAATGTAATGAAGAGCTTCCCTTTTAAATAAAAAAATATGTCGCATACACTAATTGACCAATTATCTTAAAATCAGGAATATTATATTTTGTATCTAAAAATGATTATAAATCATTGTATATAATTTCTAACATTCACAAGATAATTTTTTTTTGTTTGAGTAAATGCCATATATTTGAATAACAAAATATTGTTAATATTTTCATCATCAATAACTAACATTGAGGTTGTATATGCAGGTTATCCTTTCTATTATAAGTAAAGAATTTGAAGATAAGTCTATTACGTGTATTACTTTTCTATGCTGACATGATAAGAGTATCTACGACAAGATCATATCTTAATGATCCATGTTGTTTAATATATACCATTTTTTGCTATTTGAACTGCAAGCATCTATATATGTTTTATTGATTGTTCTAATGCAATTTTGATTAAGAAGATTTGGTTAGTTATTTAATAATTTTTTATACGTGATAAAATGAAATTATAATGGATACCTTAAAATATGACATATAATGATATCTTAAAGTATCCTTTTTGGCTTATTTTAAAACTCAGAATGTAGGAGCTTTACAAATTTTGTAGATAAACTAATGAAGATTTCAATCTAATAGAGAAGTACTTATAGTTTCATTTGAATATTCAAATTGCTCACATATCATTATTACAAATTTATTATGATATATATTGTATAAGGTGAAGTCTAATATTTTTCTTTGTGTAGTTCTAGATGAACTATAGTGGTCATATTCATTTTTTAAGCCATGTAAGAGATCCACAATAATTAGTTCTGACATGCAAAATTTATTATGAAACATTCTATGATGACCTTGTTGATATTGAAAATACTAATAATATTTTGTTATTTGAAATAATTGGCTTTCACTTCTAAAAATAAAATTATTATTTTATGGGTGCTAGATAACCTATATGATGATGGTTTCTAAAGACATTTCTTGATACAAAATACTATATTCTTTATTTTGAAAGAACTAGCCAATCTATGCATGGAAGATAGAAATTTTTTTAATAAATAATGCTCTTCTTTATGTGCTGTGACTGAGAGGTATTTTAGTGAATGGAAGAACTGAATTATTTTGCATGATATGCTAACACATTCTTTTAAGAAGTAAAGAGACTGTATGCTATGATGACACTACATAACTATATACGCCATCATTTATTTCAAAATGACTCTTAATTCATTATTTGTGATACATATCAATTATATGTATTTCTCCTGGCACATAATTATTGAATTGAGTAATCATTGTCAGATGTTAATGAAGTTGTAGTGGACATTATGGCACGTGATAAGAAGATGCTAAAGAAATAATAAATTTGTGGGAATAAATAAAAAATTTATTGGTTATGGAGGGGAATTATGTAATTTGATGCATAAATAGAGTACATTTGTGTTATTATTCTAATTATAATTTTTTATATAATTATTGTTACATTTGTAGATTATTTGATGTTATTTAAATTACTAGAAATCATGTAGATATTTTCTTCATTTTAAGCTACTAATTGTTGAACATTTAATTGCCGAGAATTTTGAGTTTGATTCATGGTTTTTGAACTCCTTTTTGTTATTGATAACCCCAAGGCATGTACGCACATCTATTCAAATTTCAACATTTTAATTAAAATTGTATGTAATCATAAATTTTCTTTAGAGATGTGAAATTTTCATTTCCTTTAAATGTAGTTAATGTCATCAACATAAAAAATGTTTTGTTTATTAAATGATTTCTCTTTCTATTATAAAAACAATATGATATTCCTAAGTCATGAAAAATTGCAGGCAATGCTTGTTTATTTTTGTTTTTACTTTAATAAATTAAATAAATTTGAATTAAATTTATTAAAACTGTTCTTTTATGCGTATAAAATTTAATATATATATATATATATATATATATATATATATAATTTTTTTATATGATATTTTAAAAATTTACTTTTATATATTATAATATATACGAGTGAATCAAAGTAATTCATCTTTTAGCACAACAATAAAGTAGCGTGATATTTGTATTCCTTAATTAACATATGTTTTCATTCTTTTTCTATTTTTTATGAGTTGTCAGCTTGTTTATCATTGTATGATTCTCTTTTCCAAGTAAATCTCCCTTTCGTATCATATGAATGATCTAAAGAAGAGATGAAACAAAAAAAGGGATGTACGACGAATATAGACAAACAAGAAAAATAATGTGGAAAACTTTCGTAAGATAAACCTCGCCTTACAGCCCAAAAACGTACGTCCAAACAAGCTCAAATAAAAAACGCCTTGGAACATATTCGCGAAGAAAACCTTAAGAAAGCAACCAAGAACCAAAAAGTCAAATGTGTGTGCTTGTTCTGGGGTCAATAACAACTCCCAAATGGACGCATCTCGCTGGTTTATTACATATTTGGGATGCCCAAAAATACTCTCGATAAGAAGGGTCTTGCTTAAATTCAAGTGACGATTAGTAAAGAGTGTCACAAAAGTTGGTTATCTCACAGAAGCTTTAAGAGCCCTTGCTAAACCATAGGGCAGTGAGTGAGTCTCTCACGTCAATCGACAATCGAGGCCTATGAAATAACTATGTCGACTCATAGGGTACACACTATGCTTTCAAGCCCTAACTGGATCATAAGGGTAGATGGTAAATCACCATATCCCAAATTGGTAGTGATTTATCAGTAATTAGAGCCCACAAGACGACATCAACAAAACGTCAAGAGGAGCGACATGACTCAAAGTGGGTGAGCAAAGAAAGGGAAAAATAACTACGGATCCGTCATCCGTAGCTATTAAGACTTCAATTCTATCTGGCCGTGAATGTAGTCGACCCAACATAACCAGATGTCCCTTGTCAACAATTTGTGAATTACGTCATTCAAGGAGACCCCAGAAGCCTTAAGGTCAACACAATAACTCTAAATCCTATGACCTTTTATAGGTAAAAATTGCAGAGGTGAGACTTACACTCGTCAAAGTGGCGAGGATGGTGCTAGAGTGGAAAAAGAGGAGAGGTCTAGCTACAAAGCTAAAAACACTTTCAACAAATGACTTACTTTTCGTCTGGGTTGGGGAAGTCTCAACACCCTAAATGCAATAGACAATCACCTAAGTATAAATCTTATGCTTGGTAAGTCGGGTTGGAGAATCACAAGGACTTCTCATCAGGACATGCAAGTATGATGCAATTGTCTAATAAGTTCTAAACACTGCGACTCTATAATTATGACTTGAGGGATGATCATGCAATGTAAATCTGTTTTAAAGCCGACCCGAAGGCAATGCAGAAAAGTAAATACTGATTTTGAAAAAGTTGAGATGTTTTAAACCTAAATTTTAATTAATTTTAAATTTTTATCATTAAAATTTTGTAAAA
>NEWO01000023.1:679262-693489 GCA_003013225.1 Phalaenopsis aphrodite | reverse complement strand
TTCACCAAACTCTTGAAGTTCCTTTGAATCTATTCCCTTTTACAACACTCTCAAAATAAACTAAAAACAAAAAGGTTAAAGTAAATTTTTGTGGTGCCTGAATCTCTCCACAAGATTCTCCACGATCTTCTCAAGACTCAGAACTCTCTCCCTCTTCAGACACCCACTTCAAATGTAAAAAACTTTCTTCTTTTATAAATGTCCAAAAAGTTTCTTGAAAACTCTTCAAAATGTGTCCACATTCGATGAATCCTCTAAAGAATGCCTTCTTTTACAAGTCTTTTAATAATATTTTCGTTATTAGTCGTCATAACCACTCTCTTAAGCCAATTGGTGCCTCAAATACCTCTTTAAAATTCGGTCAAATGAAGAAAACCGCCAAATAACTGCCTATGACGCTTAGACGCAGATTTCTCTGTTTAATCAGCGCTTAAGCGCCGGATCTGACGCTTAGGCGCCAAAACTCTTTAGCACAATTTTCACATATTTGCTCCAAATTTGATCATTTTTCACTCATTTTAGCATTTTTCATCTTTTTACTTGTACCTGAAAGAAAACATACAAATACCTTCCATTAAATCGCAATATATAAAAAATAAGTATAAAAATGTGTCTAAAAACACTATATATTTTAGGTGTATAAAAATTCTCCAAACTTAAAATGTTACTTGTTTTCCAGTGACAGTTCAATCTTTAAAAACTAAATAACTATGATATACATATGGGTTTCTTTAGGAGTTACTAAAATTTAGATTTAAAAAGATAGTAGTCCAATTTAGAAAAAATAATTAGTTAATGAGACCAACTTAAAGTTTAAAAAATTTTAATGTTAAGAAAGATGAAAATATGAGTTTTTATCTATTTCAGAAATATTATAGATTCTCCAAATTTAGAATTTAGTCATTTTATTATCTCCACTTAAAAAAAATTATTAAGAATAATTTTACTTACTATATTATATCCCTAAATTTAAGAGTTTCTCAAGTCTTATGTTTTAAAAAGATCAAATGTGGAAACAATTTTTGATTAGACACTAATCCTCAAGCTTCTCCTCTCTTACATTTTTTTTCTTTTTCTTTTTGAGGCAAGAATTACTAAATATGACTAAAATATAATCTCACAACTTCAAAGGTAGTATTTTTATGGCATTATATCAAGGATTTCGACGCCAACAGGCTCCCCGAATTACAACGCGGGTACAACATTTTATATCCTAATCTTCCTCGAAACGCTCATAGGAAGGTTCGACAGATTCCTTTGAGCACGAGAGGCTCCAAATAAGCTAAGTAAGGTTTTCAACGATGAAACTGTTGATCAAATCGACCGTGTTTGCGGCAGCATATTGGTCGAAGCGATGGAAAATTGTTGATCGGACCAGCATTGGTTGTCAACCCACGAGGGATGGTTGATCGGGTTGAGGGAGGGGGCAATCAATGAAGAATGATCGGTTGAGGCAATCAGGTCGGTGACGACCGATTGAATAAGCTGACGAAAATGGTTGATTTGATCGATGAGGAACGGTCGATCAGGCTGGGGCGTTTGATCGATGAAGAACAGTCGGTCGAGGCGATCGGGCCAGTGGGGGCTGATCAGTCGAGGTTAAAATATCTGCTGGACCCTTTCTCTAGGAGGAGCCAAAAAGGAACCAAAGGCAACCAACCCAGAATTTCCCCCCTTTTTTGTTAAAAGGGGCAAGCTTCACCCTCCTTGAACCTTCGAAAAAAGGTTTAATTACGACTTTATCACCGCCCTCTCATGCAAATCTACTCATGAACCAAGAAAACCTGTGATTTCGGTTGCATTGGGGGGACTTCTGGGTGGAAATCTCAAGAAAAAGTCGAGCAAAAATCGGTCTCGCGCCTAGGCGCCGTGACCCTGATACTTACTTTATGCACTCTCGGGACGCTGCATTTTGGGTTGTTTCGGGTGCCTAAGGGGTGCCTAAGCGCCAAGGGGCCGGCACCTGGTTTCTGGCGGTTCGGTTTTGAACCCCGTGGGGGCTATTCTGGGAGCCTAGGTGCCCAGATTGGTGCTTAGGCGCTAGGGTTTAGCCCTGAAAACCCCAATTTTCACCGGAAGCATCTGATGAAGGATTGTTTTCGACCCACAAGCTATGAAAGACTAAAAATGACTAAAATATAGCACCATAATCTCAATGATAAGTATTTTTATGGTCATTACATAAAAAATTTTGGCTTCAAAGGGCGCATTGAATTACCGCGTGGGTACGACGTTCTAAACCCTAATATTTCTGGAAACGCCCACGGGAAGGTTCAACGAATTTCTTTGATCACAGGAGGCTCCGAATAGGTTGGGTAAGGTTTTCAAACATTAGAATGGACACCATACATATCCCATGACATAACTGACGACACCAAATGGTGGACTCTCCCAGGCAAGGCTGAACCATCACGTACCCTGGTTTTGTGGCCCAAATGTACAACATGGGGTCTAGATGGATGTTTTGAGCTATGAGACGCTATGAATGAATAGTAAATAGTCCCAAATCTTTCAGGTGGACATCCCACATGCGTGACCTCAAAAATTGATGCCAACAACATTTATCATTTTAATGACAATAACTTTAAAAGGAAACTTTCTATGCAAGAGTTTGACAATCAAGTTTATCGGCAGCTGCAATCGTCTTAAACGAACTCTTCATTTTATGTGGTATTATTTTATTCTGTTATACCCTGTAGTGCAAATTGTCTGACTGTGGGTGGTGTTAGACTGCACTTAAGTGCAAATGATGTTCCGGTGGAACTTCTTTCAACATAAGTTTGGAAGTTCTTTGTGGCATGGTTTGCCTTTTCTCTTACATTCCTCCACATATACTTGTATTAGGTTGAAGTTGATTTCATATTAGGAGATTTCCATTAATAAATGATCAATTTGAGGTTTTTTGCTTTGCGCTTGAATTCAGATTGCATGGTGTGTGCTATCTTATTAAGTTCTTCAGTCACCAAAGATTTTGGTTGATGCAGTGTTTGATGAGGATTAACTGCTTCCTGTGTTACACAGGCATAATTATGTCAGCAATGGAACGTTAATATTCCCTGAAGATGAGTCTGTTGATGTTTTTCTTTTAGAGCTTTAATTTATGCTATATGAGAAACAGCTGTAATGATAGTTAGGATCAGAAAAAAATGTTTTTTTCGATATCCTGAATTCTTCAAACCTGAATTTTATGCTTATGTTGATAATTTCACATTGGATGATTGGTACCGCTATTATGCATTTTTGTATATCCGTCAACTTAGAGCTTAATGCATGAAATATAATTGTTAATGTTGTAGCTTTCAATCTAGAACAGTCTATTTTGCAAATTGAATTTGCATTTGTGCTCTTTTTCTTTTCAACGACTAGGTGCTATAGCACCACCAGTGTCAATCAGATTTCCAAGCAGGCATGCATTGCAAATTGAATACAAGATGGTCACCTTTCAATTATAAATTATTTTTCATTAAAGCTCAACTTTGAGGGGCTCATGAGGTGAAACTGTCCCACAGCCTTCCTTAAGACAAAGTTGATATTAAAACTAAGTATATAATATGCAATTTTGGGGCTGCTACTTAAACGTGATTGGTGAAAAATCTTGAATATATTATATAGAAGAATGTTAATATAGGACTTTATAGGTGGAATTTCAAAGACAACTGACCATCAAGACAATGACAACAATCAACCGACCATCAGGCTTGCTCTCGACGGCAGCAAGTAGCATCAGGCTAGCTAGATCAAGTAGGCCGATTACAATTGACCTAGAAGAAGTAAAACCATTCTCTTGGGTTTAGGTGATTAAAGAAGTCGTTGAGAAGGCATTTTTCTTGACACGTTGATGTGGTGATATTGCAATTATATATTTTGAATAAGATTAATGGAAATTTACATGCATACTACACAATTCTTATTTTTTTACATATCTAAAACCCAAAGTTTGATATTTGCAGTTATAACACCTTGTTGTCATAAACCTATGTATGAAAATCTTGGATTTACTTTTAAAAAATAGTGATAGTGGTATTATTGATGTGCAATTAAAGATTTGAGTGTTATGCATGTAAATATGAATGTTAAGGTGTTAGATAAGTAAAGAGATAAGAATTATGTGGCATGTTTGTAAAGGCCTCAATAGAAAATGAGGGACAAGTTGTTGTGAAAGAGTGGTGGGGGCTTGGTTCTGCGGAGTTTCCTTAGATTATGCTTTGTTGGTTTTGCAAGCAATAATTTGGATAAAGCTAGGTGTTGTTGTTTGTCCTTATTTTTGTTTTAATTTTAGCCTTATCATTTGTGGAATTAAATGAAGAATTGACTGTGGATACCATCCAGTTCATTCGCTTGAGACAGGCAGGCATAAGATTGATTTTGGGACTTTTAAATTTAAATATCCTCAGGTATGTTGAGGGCATTAGGATTAATTATGACATAAATTGAGACTGATCTTGTGCCTGCCTTTTCTACTATGATAGGCTATGAGATTATAAATAGCGTTATGAGGTATTTATTTTATAACTTTTTGCTTAAATAAAATATCTTTTTCACTTTTTGATCTTGTGAGAACAAATTGGATATGTGATTCTTTAAGAGCGGTAGAAGTGTAGTTGTAAGGTTTTGGAGAAAGTCATCTTCTTGTATAGATGCGAGCCTTATTTTTTCTTTTGTAATTTCACTCTTTATCCTTTTCTTCTATTAAATTTATTATTGGTTGGTTTAGTGCTTTTGATTTTTGTCAAAAAGTGATATGCTAGAAATGTAACTTTGTGGAAATGAATTTTGATTTTAACTGTTTTAAAATTATTGTTAAAATGCTTGAATATTTATGGCCATTTCATTATTAATTGATTTAAGCTTTACTATCATCGGTTCTTATTTGCAGAAGGCTAGTTGTTGGTACAATTAATGACTTATGATCTGTAATCTTCAACTATCCTTTGCTTCAATACATACGATGAATTATATTGTTTGCATTAAAAAACCTAACCTCAGATTAGTTAATATTAATAGAAATAATTGCTTAACAAATCTTACCCAATTAATTAATGGATTGGGCTTATATAAAGCCTTAAAACATTTACAAATAAATCCATATACTTCTTCTATATACAAAAAGGATCCTACATTAGATACAAGTCTCAACACTCCCCCTGAAGATGAGCAAAAAATATCCACTAATCCCATCTTGCCACATAACCGGGACAAATCTAATGAGCTAAGTCCTTTGGTGAGTTAGTCGGCCACTTCCTCTTCAGTGGCTATATGACTTAGGTCTAGTTCTCTATTATTCAACTTTTCCTTGATGAAGATCATATCAATCTTCACATGTTTAGTTTATCATGTTGCACCGGGTTGTTGGTGATGCTAATCGCCGACTTGTTGTTGCACCACGACTTAATTTGAGCTCCTTGGTCCACCTTCAGCTCCACCAACAAGACTCAACTCCTAAGGTCATGACTCTATACTCTGCCTTTGCTGTTGACATCGCTACTACTGACCGTTTCTTGCCCTTCCAAGTGACCAATTTGCCCCTATGAACATGCAGTATCTAGATGTGGACCTCTTGTCATCCATTCAACTCGCCCAGTCATAGTTACAATAGCCCTTAATGCTTACATGTCCATTCTTCTTGAAGATCAATCTCTTCCCTGACGCATTTTTTTCAGGTACATCAGAATCTAACACACTGCATCCGTGTGACCCTTCCTCGGATCATGCATGTAGCGACTCACTACACTTAATGCAAATGAAATATCGGGACGAGTGACTCAGATATATGAGACTACCTACCAATCTATATTACCTCTCGCGATCAACTGGCTCTACTGTCTCCGTGCTCAACGTTTTCTTTTGATCAATTGGTGAAACTATTTGCTTGCATCCCAATATGCCCGACTTTATGAGCAAGTCTAACACATGCTTCCTCTGAGATCAAACGATTTTCTCTGCTCCACGAGTCAACTCAATTCCGAGGAAGTATCTAAGTTCCAGATACTTTATCTCAAACTCTTTGCCCAAACTTGTCTTCAGCTGAGCAATCTCTCCCTCATCATCTTCAGTGATAATCATATCATTTACAAACACTTCAAGAATAGTAATATGACTACCTTGTAGTTGAAAGTACATTGTGTGGTCGACATTGATCTACTGATAGTTCATGCCTACTATTATTTTCCTTAATTTGACAAACCAAACACGAGATTGTTTCAAACCGTACAATGACTCTCAATCTACATACCTTGTCCACTGTTTGATTCATGTCGAAGCATGGGGATATCTCCATCTCTATCTCTTCTAGCAGATCCACATGAAGAAACACATTCTTCACATCCAGTTGGTGTATATTCCATCCACAATTCACAGGTAAGGAGACGAGTGTCCTGGTTATGCTCATCTTTGCCATTGGTGCAAATATCTCATCATAGTCGATGCCATACGCTTGACTATATCCTTTAACCACCAACCGTGCTTTGTAGTGATCAATCTTTCCTTCTAAGGTTTGCTTCATTACGGACACCTATTTTCACCCTCATACCTTTTCTTTGCCGGTAGCAACGTGAGCTCCCATGTCCTGTTCTTATCGAGTGTACTAAGTTCTTCCAGCATTGCACCTTCCACTTTGTATCCTCCTTAGCTACCTGCCAACACTTGTGTATAGAGATAATGTCCAAAGATATAATGAATTCTCAATGTAAATGTGATGTGTTAGATTATGAGACGAATTGGGTAATATCATGCGGGAACCAAAACAATGAGGAGAATAACGATCAGAAGGATGACCCGCATTGCTGCGAGAGGATCTTCTTAAAGTCATATGAATGGGAGAAGGGAGATGAACAATATCACTTGTGTAATCAAATTCCGAGGTTGATGTGTGTAGGTGTTTCAGGAGTTGGGGTAGATTGGGACACGAGACTTGTTGGCACGGGGGTTATGATAGACACTGTTCCCTTATTTTGCTTTTTCCTCCTAATGTACACCCTCAACTCCCCTTGAGCTTGAGTCCCACCACATTCAGATTCATTTTCCTCATTTTCTGGCTCTTCCTCAGTCAATCCTTCCCACACAACAGGATAAGACATCATTCTCATATGTTCCAATCTCTCACCATCACTATTCTCCCCCTTCTCCTTATACTTCCAGCATCTGACGAGTGACTAAAGGGTGAGGTCACATTAAAGATGTAGTATGGTTCAAATTCTCTAAACGTGACATCCATACTCACAAAGTTTGTGTTCTCTATTTGACTCCAACTAACATACCTCTCTTGAGTGACAGAATAACCAACAAAAATACACTTAACAACTCTGGAATCCAGCTCCATCTTTATGGTTTATTATCTTTCATAAAACAAGCATAACCGATTAACTTCAATCGGAGGATCCCATTATTATCTTCTTTCAACAATTCACAGGGAGCGCCACATCAACACTCTTGAGGGCATTCTGTTGATCAATTGAGAGACTGTCAAAACAACTTGCCCTCACCAGTGCTTTGGGACATTCATGGAGATCATCATGCTTCTGGCTACCTCTAGAAGATGTCTATTCTTTCTCTTTGCTATTTCGTTTTTTGCCAGTGTGTGTGGACATGTGGTTTGATGTTGTATCCCTTGGGTTGATAAATACTCCCCAAACGTCTTGTTGGTATACTTTGTCCCGTTATCATACCTAAATTCCTTCACTACAACACCTAATTGAGTTTGAATTGCCTTGTAAAAGTTTTGAAGTAGGCAAACACATCATTTTTGTTTCTCATCAGATATAATCAAGTACACGAGAAAAACAATCAATTAAAGTTATGAAATATCTGTAGGCATTCATCGAAGTTGTGGAACAAAGTTTCCATGCATTTGAGTGCACCAAATCAATAACACAACTTCTATTACCATAACTAACATAAGAGCTCCTGTTATGCTTACAAAACTCACAAAGGTCACACACAAATTTCTATTTATCTGTCTTTTCATACAAAGACATATATAAACGACTCAATAGACTAAACGAAGAGCGTCCCGTGCTCTTTTGATGTAGCAAAACATCATCCACACTCCTCTCAGGTCCTCCTATTCCGACACTCTTTCCTATAGATGTCAAAGCTAAGTCCATCCCCTCCTTATCCAAGTACTAGAGTTCACCATGCTATGTGCCAGTATCAAATCTTCGGCCAGTCCCCTTATCTTGAAAGAGCACTTTAGAATATAAAATAAAAAATACTTTTTAATTGTAGTATAATGACACTAATGGATAAAATATTCACTGGAAAGAAAGAAACATACAAAACATTGGATATAGTTATAGAATTGGTATTCCTCATTGTATTCTTACCAACCACAAACTATGTTGTATCATCAACGATCTGAATGCTTTTTGGATCTGGTAGGTGAGTATATGAAAAGAACCCACTAGCAACACTTGTCACATGTCGAGATACATCATAATATACTATCCATTTTTGTGATTGTATGGTGGATATAGAAGCAAGAGCATGTGTACCATGCTTACCTTTAGCTGAGTGAGCATAAGTAGCATTGTTCCTCTTGGATGACAATATGCTGAATGCATCTCTAGTCACATCACTTGCCGCTCTCTGTTTCGTTTTCAACACCTCTAGGAGCTTGCGATCCACATCTGTAAAGACAACCATTGTCCCTCCCTCGTTCTCTGCTACCATTAGATTCACCCGGTGGCCCCCTTTTCAACTCATTTGAACACCATGATTACGACCACGGCCTTTAGACTGTCCACGCCCACCCGTATCTCTATCATTGGGTAGCTTTATGAAAACTTTGCTTAGGTGTCCCACTTCTCCACAGTTATAACATATGCGGGTCTGGATACTTGTTATACCTAAGCTCGAGGTAGCCATAGCTGATTATGTACCTGAAAGTTCACTCAGCTTAGAGTGTAGCCTTATGCGACATTCTTCCTGTATCGTCGCGATGATGTCCTCATGAAGTGAAGGAATCATTGCATGGGCAAGTAGGACCAATCTTTTTTGATCAAAGGCTGGGTTCAGATGAGCCAGAAACTGCATAGTCCTCATCTGTGCAAAGATCTTCCCCTTTTTGCATCCCAGATCACCACAGCTTGACATGAGTGGGAAGCAATCAAGATTTTGTAACTGCCGCTCCAGCTCTATGGAGTACTCCTGAATCATTTTATCATCCTGTACTACTACCTCTATGTCACGCTGAATCTGGAACACTTTCCTTTGGTTCTTAGTCTCAAAATAGGCTCTCTTCAGCTTTTGCCTAGATGTCTTACACCTTTTAAATGTCATCCACTGATGTGACAATCGTTGAAACCATCGAGTTGAATAACTAGGTGTCAATCAATGCATGTATGATCCTCTACTCATCCCCTTCAACACTGTTACTCATTGGCTTGACTCCCGTCAGGTATCCTTCTAGTTTTTTCCCTACTAGAGCAATCTTGATCCGACGCGACCAACTCAAGTATATGTTCGTCCAGCGAGCTTCAGATTCAGAAGAGGGAGATCATGTTTCACCTTCATCGGAGCATGTGCTGAGATAGTGGCTCCCGTTGAAATGCAAGCTCCCTATATGAACTTGATCAAGTCCTTTAGAACTTCAGGATCTATCTGCCACAGAAGCTCCAATTATTTATGTCCTACACGGCCTCCGTCTTCTGACATCCTCAATCACAAGGATAAGTCTAAAACTCATAGAATATACACGACTTCCTGCAAGTTTGTGCGATCTGCTTTGTTTAACCCGCACGAAGCTGCAACCTCTTTATCCCGCATGCAAAGCATAGTTGCTTCGATCCTTCGCCTCTCTGCTGTCGAGTGAAACTCTAAAAACTAAGCACTGCTTTGCTACCTTCCTAACTCCTTGTTTGCAATTCCACATCTTTTCTTGCAGCTACAACCCACAGATTGCTGCGTATGAAGGGCCACCAACAACGAAGCCCTGGTACGACCCTTTCTCACGACAAACTGCATAAGTCCTATGTGACCGAACTCTATGAGATGCTCTCCCACTGAGAAAGTTGCGATCAAAGCTTCTTGGAGAGTCGCGAAGAAGTGCAGTCCTGCTGACAGTCGCGATCGCTTAGGTGCCTTCCCGGCGCTTGTCTGCCGCTATCTTGTAGGTAACATGATCCCGTCACTGCAATCATATAGGTGCCTTCCCAGCAAGCTCTAACGCGGCTGCTTCGCGAAGGAAAGGAAGATCACAGTTCCTTGTCTCTGCACTGATCGAGTTGCACCGACGTCGGTCGGTTCATAGGGTTATGACTCTGATACCAAATAAAAATAATTGCTCAACAAATCTTGCCTATTTCATTAATGACTTGGGGTTATATAGAAGCTTACAATATTTACAAATAAATCCCAGACTTCTATATATAAGTAGCACCCTACATTAGATACGGATCTCAACAATATCAATGTTTTAGGTTGTGTCAAAATGTTAGGGCAATTTAACATATTATGAAAATGGTAAAATTTTAACAATTTTTGCAAAATAAATTGGTTATGTTATTCAATAATCAAATTGAAATCTATGAAGATAGTAATTTGATTAAAGTAAGAATTAATAATTTGGAAACCAATGAATTTCATGTACATTAACTCAAAATGGATTTCAATCAAAATGAAGAACTAATTCAAAGTAACTTATGGTAGGAGATAAGGAGATTATCATGTACAAGAACTAATTCAAAGTTACTTATGGTAGGAGATAAGTTACAATGGATTTCATGTACATTAACTTGCCTTGAACTAGGCTTATTTTGATTAGCATGGCTAGACTTATTTTAATTAGTAAGTCTGTCTAACTTAGCCCAAGTGATATTGGGTATACGCATTTGATATTTATTTGCCAGATCATTCAGGTTAGAGGTACGTAAGACGACGAATAATCAAAATAGGCAGTAATAAAAAATTTCATTCTTTTACGTGACGCGGGGATTGGTGGGGGGACTGAATCGGCTCCAACCGGTTTAGCAGGAGAGGGTTCAGTCTAGCAGGAGGCTGGACCAGCCCCCTCTCCTTTTCATAGGGCGAGAATTATTCCCCCTCTTCCTATTTTTGTTTCTTGCCTATTCCATCTCTATTTATATGTGTGTTTGCTGTCCATATCAGGCTATCTCTCATATAGTTTTTGTATAGTTTAGTCAGAACTGCAAAGAGAGTTGTAGGCCAGAAGCTGCATTGTGGAAGCTTTCTCCCCAACATCTCACGTACATTTTTGAGTAGACTAAAATGCCAAAATAATCCTCCTGACTATTTTGATGGGGCCATTGCAGTCACATACTTTACAAAAGTGTTAAACTAATGACACAGGTGTCCAAAAGCAGATGAGGGAGTCACAGTCCTGTGTATTTGGAGTGAAGCGGGAGTCAGAGACCGCCGGTTCGATTTAGGCGTTGGGAAAGCCAACGACTCTTCCAAGGAGAGTACCGTTTCATGTAGAGAGGCCCACTCCTAATTTTTGACTTATTATATATATATTTTTTTTGCTCTTTCAGGGTTATTTTTTTTAATATGTTTTGTATTGTGACAACTGCTGACATCTTTTCTTTTCTTTAAGGGTTGTATCTTAGAATTTTAGATGATTCTTCGGCTTTATCTTGGTCTCCAGACGGTGTTTAGAAGATCGTTTTGATATTTTTCTCTTCTTGGGAAGAGAGTGCGTTTGGAAGCTATCCTGAAATTTGTGTGTGTGTGTGTGTCTATATATATACATATTTATAAACTTATATTTATGGCGCACTGCCATCCCTCTCGGGTTCCTAAGGTTTTTGTTACATGGATTCTCTTCTATTCTCCTTCGTGGTTGTTGATTTGGTTGTTTTCTTGTGTTTTAATCGTGGTTTTGTGGTTGTGTTGCTTATCACTGCCGAGGTTTTTTGTGACTGGTGTTTTGTTTGGTTGTATTGTCGGGTTCCGGTTTTGTGTTTCTTCATTTCACTTTCGGTTCCATTGGGTTCCATAGTGTTTGTTCCTCCTCAACCCTCGACTGCTTCAATTTTAAACCATGGGAAGGCCTCTTATGTTGATATCGTTGGAATGGAGAATGACCCTGTGGGTTCTGTGGATAATCTGGTCTCCCCTTCGGTTTACCATGATTTATTTGTTGGAAAAGGGGATTGTGACCTCATCAAGAAGACTAGTAGGAAGAGTGGCAAACTTGCTCTATTTTTCTCTTGAGAGAAGTTTCCAACTTGGCTGAAAAATGTAAGTTTACTCTCATTGGGAAGTTCCAGCTGGGACATCCCAAAATGGACATAATTAGAAAAGTTTTTGAAGATTTCAAACTATTGGGAGAATGGAAGGTTGTTTCTTTGATGGGAGACATGTGATGATACAATTGTCAAAAGAAGAGGTCTATGCCAAAATATTTTCCAAGAAGTACATTATAATTGATGAGAAATACATGAAATTGCTCAAGTGGTCTCCTGAATTTGATCCAAGCCAAGAAACCCCTATACTTCCAAGCTGGTTTAAACTACCTGGCCTAAAACTGCACTAATTTAATCACAAAGTCCTCTAATCTATTGGAAATGCACTAGGAAAACCAATGAAATTGGACATACCCACCTTCAACGTATCCAGACCTTATGTAGCAAGGATTTTTGTTGAGAGGGACTTCGCCCTCCCTGATGTGGAAGAAATATGGCTTGGCACTGCCCATAGTGAGTTTTGGCTAACTGTCCCAAAACAAAGACCTTATTGCTGTAATCACTGTAAGATGTTTGGGTACACACCTGCCAAATGTTTCAGGCTTCATCCCAACTTGAGATCTAACATTCCGGCTTAGACCAAACCATTGGAACACAGAGTAGCAATTGGTGTCAATGATGCACAAACTTAGAGATTGTTTGCTGCAGAGGGATTCCAAAGGGAATATGAGCTCATGCCATTTGAAAGTACAACTTTTGTTGTCAATATCATCCAAGTGGAAGACAATTTAGTTGCCATTGAAGATTTTACTAATCCCTCACTACTTCAGCCCCCACTAGAATCACATATTGCTGAAAAAGAGGTCATCTAACTTTGGAGAAAAATGATACTCTTGTTGTTTCTAACACTAACAATTTTCTCTGAGGGGAGGAAAATGCAGCTTCACTAGAAGATCTTTCAGAAAGATTGAATGACACTCACTCTCAACAGTATGTTCCTCACCAACCAGTTCAGATAAACCTTTCTCACACTGCTACTCATCATTTGGTACCGATGATTCCCTAATTGTTGTGGAACTGCCTATTGCTCGAACAGAGAGTACTCAAGTCCTGGAGGAGTGCCAAGCGAATCAACATACCCCCCAGAGACAAACAAGGGAAGATGAATGACAGGTTCAGAAAGCTAAGAAAAAGAAAAAAGAATGCTAGAACTAAGGAACTCCCAGGATGGCTGCTTGATAGCTTTGTGGTGGTGTTTCTGTGGTTTTATTCACGGTTTTATCAACCTTATTCCTAAGGCACATTTTGTTGTTGGCGGTGGGTTTTTAGATTTATTCCTCGTTTTGGTGTTATCGATTTTTGATGTTATCGATGGGTTTATTCTCGGGAGATAGCTGATGTTATTTGTGGTGGTGTTTCTAGCTTTATTCTCTAGGATCTTGATGTTTTGGTCTTATCGCATTCCGCGGGTGTTATTTGCGGGCGATATCTGGTGTTACCGGCCTACCGCTTGGTGTTATCGCATTCCGTGGGGGTTATTTGTTGTTATTTCAGGGTTATTCGCAACGCGCACTTGGTGATATCTACGATAGTATCTCGGGTGGTATTCCGCGGGTTTGGCTCCGTGTTATTCCTCGGCGTGTTTCGTATTGCTCCATGTTATTCCTTGGCGAATTCAAGATACTTGTGGTGTTACTGTGACCTTACCGCGACAGGATTTTGGTGTTCTCGGCGGTTGTATCCAGTGTTTGGTGGTGTTATTTTGATCCTACCATGGGAACCTTGGTGATATTCAATAATTTAGGTAGTAATATTGCGGTTTCCTTTGGAGTTATCGCAACAGTGCTGTTCTTATTAAATTCCACGCTCATCCTCCAATCCACACACGAAGCATTATCCACACATGAAATCTGAGCATTCACTACTTTTTTGGAAGATTTTCAAGTTATTTTTTTTTGTGGGGTATACTTATCATTTTTTAGACCTTTTTGTGTGTGTTGTATACCTGGTGAGTGGGTTCCATCACCTACTCACTATAAGCTTTTATCTTCAATGAATTTGCCTTCAGGCTTCCAATATATATA
>NEWO01000023.1:661523-679147 GCA_003013225.1 Phalaenopsis aphrodite | reverse complement strand
TATATATATATATATTCTTTTGTTCAGCTGTGCTTTCTTAAGTATCTAATTACAAGATATTTTGCTAATTTGATCATCATGCCATATACAATCTTCATTACACATTTCTTTGGAACTATTTGCATTTTATTAAAAATCTACCGAATTTACTGCTGTAAAAGCTTGCAAAGATCTTTCATTTACATTTTATGAAATCCATTTAAGTCTATAACTTATATCTCATCCTTGCAAATACATTTATTATTGCACAACCTTGTCTTCTCTTCTATTTAATAAGTGGTCCATGCCTTAAGGGCATGGTTGGCATTGATTACGACCTGCTACAGTGGATTCAGTGGCATTTTCTTCTTTCCTGGATTCATTGTATAGATAAGAAAGTTCATCTGTATGGCCAGTTTCACTTAAGTTGATATCAAATCACCGCCTTACTTTGTCTCTCTTCTCATGTTGTCTCCATTTAATACGTGAAGTATTCGAAAATGGACTGCTCGTAATGCAGGCGGGGAATAGAGGCTTCAGAATGTCAAATGTTCGCTGTCAAATGTTTCAGTTCCTAATTTCATCCCACCTGCTTCTGATGTGATTTTTAACTTTACTTTTGTTGATTATAATGTCCAGAAGGTTAATTATTTATCATCTTTTTCAAGGAAAATTTACGTGCGAAGCATTTACATATCTCACACCTAAACTTTCATATTTACATGCATAGCAGTTTGTTGTTTTAAACCTGTGCATGAGACTGTATATTTCGCTTTTAAAATGCGATAATAATTTTATTTTTGATGCGATGTTAAAAATTTTAGTGTTTTATGTGTAAATATGAAAGTTTAGGTGCTAGATATGCAAATACATTAGGCATGTATGCTATGTATATAAATGCCTCTTTTTTCAAGCATATAGTTTAGGAATATTTGCATGCATATCACACAATTCTTATGTATTTACACATCTAACACCAAACCTTTGATATTGACACTTCAAATTCTTGGTGTCATACAATTGTGACTGTCCTGATGTATTTTGATGGGCCCCACCTGAAATTTTTTATTATTTTTTTTAAAATGGAAATAATCCTGACCGTAGATCACCGTGATCTAAGGCCAAGATCGGACACCGCATGCAGAGATGCATGCGGTGTCCGTACGCAATAATTCCTCCAATTGTGCAAAATTGTGATTGTGGTATTTTCGATGCGCGTGCATGTAAAAATTACATGTGCAACTACATTAGATTTGTGTCGTATGTATGTAAATGTTTGATATAACTTGTTTGATGTATTTTTAGAGCACAAAATCAGATAAAAATACGCATCTTGAAATATGGATTGAATTATGTTGGAACTTGATGATAAGTACATCTTGTTGTTGAATAAGGAAAAAGTATTTTGGAGATCTCATAAGCTTATTTGATGTGAGATGTTGGATATCTAGACTTTAATGCTTTCATGTTGCGTAGGAATGCTGCCTCTTGTGATTGAAAATGTCACAATCAAGCATATGAACGGAAGGTACATATTCTAATCAATATTTTACATTTTGCATCAACCGAGTAGAAGCACTGAACGATCCAATTTCGAGCTGAGCTGCTAGTGTTGGATCGAAATTGACTCTGAGTTTGAGTGCTGGTAGAAAATGGCTCTTGGCTCGTTGTATTCGATTTTGAGCCAGCTCGGCTCGAAATTGAATCGAGTTAGATTTGGCTCAAAATCGAAACGAGCTGGGTTGCATTGTGCTATTTGAATCCACTCCAACTCAAAAATTAAAAAAAAAGTGTTCACTCATTTCAAATGAGCTTGATTAACATTAATGAATATAAATAAATTCCAAACATCTCATCACTTACAATTCTGAAATTTTATTTAGCATTATGTTAAATTACACACACACATATAAGAGTTTATCCAGAGACAATTTGAGCACTCTTGTATGGCTTGATATCTACTCAAGTTACAAGATATTTCTTATGTGATATGAAAGATTTGGGAATATATAAATTAAAATTTGGGAGTTGTATGTAAATATATAGAAATTGAATGGAATGTATGTGTATAGAAATCTGTTTTTGAGGGGTAAATCACACATCCAACGGGCATGATAAGCTCAACTATTCAGAAGACGCGACATTTGTGAAAATAACATGTTAAGATGATCGTCAACCTTATTCACCAACGTGATAACTGAACTCAATTGTCGAGCTAACTAGCCGAGCTGACATATTGAATTCTCCCAGCGAACTGTTCAAGCAGACTAGGCTGACGGATAGACCTAACATGTTAATTATTCGAGCTTCTATATCGAGCTTGTTGATGATCCTAAAAAATTAATATAATGCAAAAGTCAAGACCTACATTTGGCATATCGTTATTTATACACTGCTTGACATTCATGTCGCAATCTTTTCATCATGATACTGTGGATATATTTTGTACATCATGACTTGTATTGTTTATGTTTTTTTCGTGAATATGTATAAGACGGGGTGGGTAGATGGAGATTGAGCAGATTGACCGTTAAGAACTTTTTTTTGGGGATCTCATGCCGTAACTTTCATATGACCTCTCTTGCCCCCCTTCTCTCACTAGGTCATTTTCTCCACTTGGTTGGAAGAGCATAGAAAAATAAAATGCATAATTCAAGTCTGGATAGCACATCCATCATCTTACTTCACCTTTCTTACACAAATCTCTATCAGATTGTGTGAACTGATGAATCATGCCGGACATGACGTCCTAAAATGATTCAATACGACCCTTATAAACTAATAATAATAATCATTATCGTAGATTCCAGTTAAGATCTACCAAGAATACTGATAAAATTTTGGTATGATATGTTATATACACATTAAATTTATTGTTGTAAACAATATCTTTAAATTTATATAGGTGAAATCTCATAGATTTTTTTTTTGCTTTTATCAAAGAGTTCGATGTCATAGATTATTAGAGCCATTTACATACATACCACCCAATTCCGAATTAGTATTTACATATCCAACACACCTAAATTTCACCTTTTTTACATTCATACCACCCAAATCTTTAATATCAAATAAAATATATCATTATTTTTAACTTATTAAAAATAAAATACACGTTTTCATCCATATATAAGATGGTATATAAGTAAAAACTGAAGTTTAGGTGTCAGATATGTAAATACATAGGAATCAAGTGATATGTATGTAAGTTTTCCCTGTTCGTATGTATTCAAATAAATTTCATTGATGATATAATAAATGAAGGACAATAAAAGCAAAATTCTTAAGAAAAATTAATTAATTGCAACTACATTTTCAGCTCCATTTATCCAAAAAAAGAAAAATAAATAAATAAAATAAAAGAGTTCACATGCTTACAAACCATGAAGAAAGTGACTCCTGATATACCCTGGACTTAAATCTACTCCAAAATAGGAAAATTAAATTAAAATTGAATTAATTGGAATATGCGAGTTTTGAGTTCTTAACAAACAAATTATGCGGCCATCATCCCTTCTCAAAAGAATTTTGTAGGAGTATCTCAAAAAGCGCACAAGGAAACACGAAAAATACAAAGAACACTAAAATTTAACATGAAAAAAAATCCGAAAACACAAAAAAATCACATGGCCACACACATAAAAAAAAATTAACATGAAAATAAAATAAATTGTATAAATTACGTTATGCTCAAGCCTCTTTACAGTCTTGGAACTTACGAACACTTGTTTCTTTCTTCCACACGAAAACTCGTGAAATTCAACTTTAGCGTGCTCTCGTTTTTCTACTTTTTCACATTCCTACAATGAAAGATGAAGACTTAAATCCCGAACTACAAAAATTTGGTTACAGGAGCCGAGTTTCAGACCGCTAAGCTGAATATGCACTTATCTGGGTGCTAGGGTGGCTGCACTGGTGATGGGGCGTGTCAATTGCAACGCCTAGATGCTACACTTAGGCATAGGGGTGCCCGGTGCAGGTGCTAGGTGCAATTTCGTTGACACAATCAACCTCCAAATATAAAAGTATAAAAGGTTCTTGGTTCATTGCTTTTAAAACCCAACCAAACATTCTTCTAAAACCTAAAAGATATATCCAACTTAACTAGAACACAAGCAATAAAAACTCTAGATTAAAATGGAGTGGCCGTGTCAACATATTAATAAATAATAATAATCATATCGAAGCCAAAGATTAAAATATGTCATTGTTCATCAAAAAATGAAAAAAAAAGAAGAAGATAGGGACAATGGTTGATTCTTAACATATACAAAGAATGAGACTATTTAAAGAAACACTAAATATATATCCATAAATAAAATCTATAATAGAAGCCCAATTAATGCCATATCCCCATGTTGAAGTTCACTAATATCCCATTCTCCTGAAAAACACACTAACAATAAGCCTATTGTTAAAAGCACCCCCATGAAAAACTTATACCAAGCCATAGTACATGACATTAACTTGATGAGTAATCCCTAAATCATGCCATGCTATTTCATGCATCTCCTTAAAGAAAGATATTGTTTTATTTTCTTATTTGACTAATCTGAAGTGAACAGTGATGGGCAGCAAATTGAAAGCAGGAAGAAGCCAAAAAATGTGACAGCTTTGCATATTTCATGGTCGCCTCAGTTCTGTTAAAACCAATTCGTCTTTTCTCTGCCTCCGTTAAGAGGAGAATTTGGACTTATTTTTGTGAGAGTGACGTATTTAGTGCATGTCACTGTCTTCCTTAGTCATTTCACTGTAAAGTTTCATTCCCTGTTATTCATTTTTACACGCTTGTGTCTTAGAAAATAAGAAGAAGATTTACATACATGCCCCCTAGTTTTTATGTATTTACATATGTAGTATGTTAACTTTGATTTTTACACATATGTCATCTTCTCTATTCATATAAGAAAAAGGTGGATTTCACTTTTTAAAATTTAAAGTTTGATGTGATATGATTATTATGTGAATGCATAAGAATTGGGAGGTATATATGTAAATGCATAAGTGGGGGGTATATATGCAAAAATAAATTGGATGACCCCAGATGGAAATGTTGTTAGGAGATGACTCCACATAAATACCGAATAATGACCCACTTCAAAGACACAAACGCATAGTAATTCTCTCGTAAAGTGTTCTGCAGGTGTTAAATGTGACTGTGGAGAGAACAAATAAAGGAGAATTCATGGAAAATAATAATAAAAAAAAGGTTTATAAAGATAAAGGGAAAGAAAAATTTGGATTGAAACTCTTCTTGCTCTAAGCTCCAACACTCCTATTATGCGCTTCTCACATTGAATTACTCTCAACACTCACAATAAAGTTGTAAAATGTACTTCCATATGCTCTAATACATCTTTGACAGACCCCTGGCTCATAATCCATGTTTTTATGAAGAAAATTGGTCGAACCGTTTGTAAATTGGATGCCAAACTTCTCCATGTCGGTTTGGGGTGCTAATTTAGCGATGGGACATTGACTTTGGGCGCAGCACTGGTGGGTTCAAGCACAACAACACTGCTTCTATAAGTACTATAGCGTTGGCTTATGGTGCCGCAATGTTATGCTCAGAAAAATGTTGCTGGAAAATGCCTACTTTGGGGTCCGAGGTGCCCCTTATATGGCATTTTCACACCCTCCATTAGTTTAATTTGTAAGAAGATCTGATGTTGATTTTTTATAGAATCTTCTAATTCTTAGCCACTTCTCGCCAATAGATTTCATATAGTTGGCGGTAAATGAAAAATTTTTGTGAAGTGTCCTCAACATATTAAGTCCTATCTTAAATCTTCTATGTCATTTGTTCTTGCGGCGTACCATGACCTTATTTTATAACAAGACTAATACTAATAAATTTATATTTAAAAAAATGTAATGATTATTCATGATGATTAGTTGGGCTTTGGACAAAAGGTCATATGTTTGATCCCAAACTCTTCAACTCAACTATACTTTCATGAAAAAAATTTAGGTGCATGCATGCATTATCCATTGTCTCTTATGGTACAAGATTTCCCCCTTCTATGGATCTTCCTAAAAATAACTTCATGACAACTTTTAATATTTAACATACAAAAATATGTAATTTTTTATTTTTAGAAAATATATTAAATAGTTACAATTCTAGTGGATGTAGCTCATATGGTAATTAAAGCATTTGTTTCATCTCTTTTAGATATGAAATTTTGCACTGTTTTCATATCGTCCTATTCTAAACTTACAAGTGCATGGTACATATTATAATATTATTATTATTTTCTAAAAATAATACCATTATATATTAATGATTTTGACATCTTTTTTTTTTGGCCTCATTCATCTTCATTTTGGATTTCTATTTTTTTCGTGTTATGACTTTTTAGTTTCTTTTTCTTCGAGACTAAACTTGGTTTGATTCTTTTTTGTACGTAGTGTCTTCTCATATACTTAAATTATATTTTTTGGTTTCCACAACATCAATCTCAATGTTCAGAACTTTTCTATGCTTTATTTTGTTTCTATTATGGAAATTTATGTATTTACATATCTCCTACACACAGAGTTTGATATTTACACTTATAATATTTTGATGTCATAAATCTATGCATGAATCACTTTTAAAAACATTAATGATTGTAACATTGCTGATGCAATCTTAATCATTCAAGTAGCTGCATGTAAATATGATTAGTTATGTCGTTTATACGTAAATACATAAGAATTGTGTGGTATATTTGCATGTATAAATGCCTCTTTTATGTCTTAAAAGAAACCATTCCAAACACTTTTCATCATTGTTTCACTCCTTTTTCTTTCCCCACTTAAACAAACAAAACAAAAGATTTAAAACCTCAAATTTATAAAATATATTTATACCAAATATGTATTTATATAACCCCTCAATATCAAATATTATTCCTTAAAATCATTTATATAGAACAAAACATTAACCACTACATGCACCAAAATAAAAGCAAAATGTCAAAATAGTCCTTGACTATTTATATAACATCATTTTAATCCTAAAATTTAAGAAAATGCCAATTGAAATTAAAGTAATCTCCATAAAAAAAATTATTTTAACACTTTTAATAATTGATAAAAAAATCACCTAATAATAATATCTTCTCTCCCTTCACCTTTATAAAGCTGCACAAAAACATGTGGAGTTGGAAAGATCACTAATTAATGAGGTGGGGGAGCACTGATCGAGAAACAGAGATCTAGTGAGAGAAAAAGCCAGAAGAGAGAGAGAAAGTGAGAGCTGCGCACCCACTCATTCATTCAATCATTACCCCTTCCACCTCTCCCTCCAAAAACACCACACTGTAATAATACCTGTAACTCCACAGACCCCCATATTTTTTTTTTTACTTCCAAAAAATAAAAAAATAAAAAATAAAAAGCTAACTCTATTTCTCCCATATTTATATGTATATATATATCTCCCTCCTCTCATTTTTTCCCTTAGTTTTTTCACAGAGATCTGAAGACTGAGGAAGCTGCTGGCCACTGAAGAACATGTCTACCTCTGCTTCATCAAACCATGTTTGCTATGTTCACTGCAACTTCTGCAACACAATTCTTGTGGTAAAATTGCTAAGCCCATATTTAATCTGTCTTCTTAAAGCTTGCTTTTTTAGTAATCTTTCAAAATTATTTAGCTTGGCTGATTTGCTTTTTCTGTAATTTAATTTATTTTGTTTTATGATGCATGGTTTCATAGCTCTTTTGAACTCACTCACACAAATGTCAGCATTTGTTTGGTGTAATTTGGTTTGTTTTTTTGGAGTGAAAGAGAGAATAAAATAGTGGAAGAAGAAGATGAAGAAGAAGCCATTAATATATCTCTTCCATCAGCTTTTTCAAAGAAGCTTAGAGAATTGTTTGACAATATTTTCATAGTATTTTTTTTTTTTATTTTTTGAAGGATTTTTTTCTTAGTTTTTTTAAGAAAATGGAATGTTCTTGCAGAATAGGAGTGGTGTGAATTCAGACGACTATTGGATGTAGGTCAATAGGGTTAAAATAGTAAAATCATATTCTTATTTTTTTTTCTTTTTCTGCTTTTTTTTTTGACAAAAATGTGGTATTATTATAGATAATAGTTAGACAATGATATCTTAACCGGGCTCATGAGATATTTTTGATGTTCTTGAGGATCATTTTCATTGAGTTATATGTTATTTTCTTATGTTTAAACAGTGAATAAAATATATAGAATAATTTTATTTACTAGAAAAAGGGTGTTTTTTTATAATAAGATATAAAGATATGTTTTGCAGTACAAAAATAAGTAGTCTGTACCTAAGCAAAACTTAAGTCGGGACATCTTTAAGCTAAAAGAGTGATTCATTGTGCAGATTATGTCTGCTCAGATGGAACTTTTATATACTTCTACTGAGTTTCAATGAATTAGAAATCCAAGCCAGTTTGCCAAATGGGATTATACCAATTCAAGAAATTTTCTAGAAAAAAAGGCAAGGAGTTGATTTAACGAAGAAAGATCTGAGAACAATAAAAAATCATAGAGCCACAATAAGAAAAAGTTTTCACTATGAAGAATTAGAAATGTATGATAACTCACTCGGATCTCTTTTCTGTAATGAATGAAACTGACAGGACTTTTTTACAAACCCTTCCTATTAATCTCACAAGAGAAAATGCACACTAAAATCATCCTCTTCAACTCTTCTCTCCTACATGAGAGCTAATTTTGTTGAAAGAAACACATGCAAGAAAGATTCAATTCGTTAATTGAAATCATGAATTTAAAAAAAATTAAGAGGAGGAATTGCTCGATGACATGGTCACATCGCATAGCGGCATAATTATTTAGCTTGCTCGGGATCAAATTGCGCCGAACGAACTTCGGCGACAAGCTCCCACTTATTTTGGTTTGGTTACACTGACTGGTGTAGCTACGGGCATTCCCGGTGTAGCTACATCAAGTCCATACATGTGCAAGCATTTTTGCAGTTGTGAGCACTTGCGGCTGTTGTGCGCTTCTTCAGGTGTAGGTGCTTCAGACTCCATAACATAACATTGTAGCTCCCACTTGGAGATTAATAGCATCAATCATCTGCTCTAGCCAAATACGCATCTTCATTTGTATGGTCTTCATAGTAATATACCGTGGTGTGACTTGTCCTCGATCTCAACCTTTATGGACTCCAACTAAAGCCAAGCATAGCTCTAGTTTCTTAATAATTTCCACCTTGGTCAATGCGTCTCCATGATTCCAAGTCGTTTATATCTTCTTCAAGAATAAACAACCATCTTTTAGGAGAGAGAGTATAAAGTGATACTATAGCTGTATGTGTTTTGTCCTAGCATAAAATACAAAATTCTTAGTAAGATAAATGCACTCATAGTGTTACTAGAAAGCTTTTCAATCCCCCGCTCCTTGCCTCATTCTGTCATAAAATCCTGTAGCCAAATCAACTCCAATGAATTCAACCTCCGTGTTTAAAGCGTAACAATATTTTTCATTCTGAAAATCTAACTCACCACTGTGTTCCCCAAAGTAAAGATATACCCTATTGCACTTCTTATGCCATCTCAATCTCTTGCAATATATGTATTACAGTTAAAAAAAAATAGTCAGTACCTAAGAAAAACTTAATTTGGGGCATCTTTAATTAAGCTAAAAGAGTGAGTCATAATACTAATTACATCCATTGGGATTTAAATTTTATATACTTCTACTAGGGCTTCGATCAATTATAAATTAAAATCACACTGCGGAATAAAATGACATTTATTCAAGAAATTTAGAGAAAAAAAGAATCACACAGAAGCACAACAAAAAAATTCTAGAAAAAAATATGCACATGATTTAACATGAAAAACCCTGAGAACGGGAAAGAAATCACGGAGCCACACCACAAAAAAATTTTCACTTTGAAGAACTTGCAAATATGTACAGATAACTCACTCGTATATCCTTTCTACAATGAATGAAACATAGAGAACTTTGCTCCAAATTCTTCCTCTAGATCTCACAAGAGAAAATGTACACTAAAATTCTACTCTTCGACTTTTGTTCTTCATAAGAAATTTGTTGAAAGAAATGCACACAAGATATATGCATTCATTGATCGAAATCATGAATTTAAGGAACTTAACAAGAATTTCTCATCGGCATGGTCACACCGCCCATTGACATAATTATTTTTCCTGCTATGGTTCATACTTTTTTGACCAACCCTTAGTGGTATGGTCATGCTCATTTTGTCATGATTGAGCAGATTGGCATAGCAACACTCATTTCAGGTGTGGCTATGCCAAGTCAATGTTCGGGCATTTTGGCAACTGTGAGCTACTACGATTGTTGTAGCCTTCTTCGGCAATGGGTGCTTCAAGCTTCACAACATAACATCGTATAATTATATTCTATTAAGGCTTGGGGTCAACACATCAACTTTTCTACATTTATTCTCTCTCTCTCTCTCACGCTCATCTTAATTTTATATATATATATATATATATATATATAATTAAAGAACTTTTTCAATCACATATCATCTAAAGCATACGAAAACAAGCTATGCACAATAAGAGTTGATACATCAGCAAGTAAATCATATATTCCTTAATATATAGGTATGTATGTATGTATGTATGTATTATACTGTATTTCTCCTAGCTTCAATTGCCCTTAATTCATGATAAATTAACCTGAACAGACCTGAGGTCAGAGAAAATCAATCTGTGCACGCATTTTTTTCTTAAGTTAGAAATTCAACTCCATTCAAATGCAGCTCAGTTCTGACAATCCCTGCTTTAATCACTTCATTTCTCTTGACTGACATTTCTTGCATTCTTTTGCGTGAAAAATTGTTGTGTTTCCTGACGGAGTCTGAATGATAAATTCCAGCTTTCATTCTATATTTGCTGTTCATATTTATCTTTCCTTTCACTTGCTTTTCTTCATATTCACCATTCTTTTGTCTTCAAGCAAAATAAATGAAACTAAACTCCATTTTTTTATTCAGAAACATCATATTTCTGAAAAAAAAAATTGCTTTTTTATGTATCTTTCCTTATAGAAATGGGACATAAGTCCTGATTCCTTATAAATATTTAATGCAGACTTCTTTTTACCATTCATTGTCACACATACTGTCAAATTATTAACTACATTTGCATGGACAATAAAGTAATTTAGATTTGGAATAGAAAAAGATGCATATGAACATATAAATACTTACCATATTGTCAAAGGAGACTTAGAATAATTTTAAAAAAAAGAAGTTATAAGCTTTGTCATTTGATAAGCACATTGAAAATTATAAAAAATTTGAATAGGAAATTATCATAAATTAAAGTGATAATTAGAGAGGAGAGCATAAAATAAAATAAAATTATATAGAAAACCAAATTAATTAAATTTAATATCCCAATTAGATGCATAAAAAATGACATAGAATTTGTAGGAGGATATTATAATAGGAGGGACATCCACATGGATTTCTTTTTTGCCCCTCCCATGATGTCTTCAAATATTAAGCGAGTAAAAATCGAGTTCATCTAATAACTTGTAGTCTTTAAAATTAAAAAAAAAAAAATTGTGAGGCCAATGAGCTCATGATAATCATGTTAAGAAGGTTAATGCTTTCAAATTTTGGCCAAGGTTAGGAAAAGAGCATGATTCACTCTGATTAATTACTATATATGCTCATCAATTGATAGGGGAATTAATAATTAAGGAGGATGAAAGAGAAGCATCCATGTTACCTTAGACAAGTGATGTGGAATCTACCTAAAATAGCAAAGTCTCTTCAAGATTATTTGTAGTTGGTTGTTTAAGTTAAGCCTTTTTTTTTCTTAATAAATTTTTAACAAATATGGACATCTTGCTCAAATATGGAAGAAATTTTTACATATAGAGTCTGGACGCAGCTCTGCGTGTGAACTCCAACAATATGTCGCAATGGGTGTTATATTGAGTCCACTTAAAAAAAATATTAAAGTGGAACAACGAAGGTTATTGGAGTGGAACCGCATGTATTATTGGAGTGGAATTGCAGATGTTATTAAAGCATTAACTCAAATAACGCTGCAATAACTCCTTAATAATTCATAAATAACTCATCAATAACCTTCGCGGTTCCACTCCAATAACACCCTGCAATAACCCACACAATAACCCCTCAATAACCTTCGTGGTTCTACATCAATAACCCCGAAAATAACCCCCAAAATAACACTCAATAACCTCCTCGGTTTCCCTTCAATAATCCTTGCATTGGCCCCCGCAATAACCCCCTAATATTCCCCCAATAACCTCTCTATAACCTTTGCAGTTTCACTTCAATAACCCCACAATAATCTCTACGTGGCGACATGTTATTGGAAGTGTGCATGCAGAGCTGCGTCCGGACTCTGAATGTAAGATTTTCTCCAAATATGGACATGGTTAAGCCCCCTTAACTACAATGAGTACAAATGCTAATCTATTCTTAAATATTACTTCCTACCATTTTCTTTTTAAAGATCTAATCCAAATGATGACCAATATAACTTTAAAAAATAATATTATAATCTTCACTAAAATTCTAGCATGCAAATGATGGCTTAAATATTGTAGCAATAGGGCGGTCCACCCTAAAAAAGGTAGATGGGACGACATTGGGTTCTGTGAAGATGACACCACAACTTAAGATATGTGTTAGAGTGTTAATTAATATAATTGATGATATCCATTAAAAAGATATAGTTGGAGGTGAACTATTTTGAAGAATAGAGTGACGACAACTAGGCTTCGGGGAAGTTGAAGAAATGTCTAGAAAAATAACTTTTAAAATTTTTATATATACTTAAGTGTATTATTTGTTATAATTTCTTCATGTAACATTCAATGAGATAAAATTCTTTCACTAAGTAAGCATATACATTTTAAACATGTGAGGAATTTTGGATACCTACACATTTTGATATTATCTTTCATAATATATTTCATCCCATCATCATTATCTATCATTTTAGTCATATATATATATATATATATATATATATATATATATATATATATATATATATATATATATATATATATATATATATATATATATATATANTATATATATATATATATATATATATATATATATATATATATATATATATATATATATATATATATATATATATATATATATATATATAAATTACTTCAAAAATTAAGCAATCAAAATATGAATAACAATATAAGACCGTGCTTGCTTAGAAATAAAAAAAAGTATTAACTACAAAATTTAAAATTATAAATGTTCTAGTTGTAATTTTTGAAATTATGACATGAAAATCCTAATAGGTGAAAGATTCATTTTGTATATTAAAATGAACTAATAAATTTTCTATATATTGAGAAAAAAGTAAAAAAAGGTATATTTATTTTTAAATTTCAATGTAAATTAATTTTGAAGTAGAGAAAAAAAGAGCAATATTTTTTAGAATTTTAAAATGTATTCATCATGTCAAAAAACTTTTATTTTATATGGAAAAATAGGTTGTGTGTATGATATAATAAGTTCACTAACTATCTATTTATCTTGCTCATTTAATTTGACTTAAATTTCTATGAACTTTTGGGCTAGCCAATTTAATGATGTGTCAGGTTCTATACTATTTTATTTTCTTTTTTGGAATCATTTGAAATAAATAGACAAGACATATAATGATCAATAATATATCTTTTGTAATTTTTTTCTTAGCATGACCAAAATAAGGAGTTAATAATAACTTCCTTTTATAAAATTTGATTGTATGAAGCAAATATATAGTTTTGGCTGATCCAAGCATACATACTATTTGAGGAGTTTAAATATGTGCCTCATTCTATTTACTAGAAATATATCTAGTACTTTTTTGTGAGAGTTTGGACATGTGACACACAAGCCTTTGAAAAATGTGCTCCTTTGATTATACATATTTAGACTCTCTAATAATAATAATAATAAAAGCAAACTTTCTCAATTTTGTCAAAGGGAAAGTCACCTTAGATAATGAAGCAATCATAAATAAAAGCGTGGTAGCTAATATTAGTAGATGATTCAAGATAAAGATGAGAAATAATCTCAAGAGATAAATTTTCATTTGGAAATAGCCACCAAGATCAATTATTTGTTTAGAATCATCTCTCCCTATCAACATCATCTTTCCTATTAATGATGTTAAGATATTTAGTTATTATGTTGTCCCCACGCCCATGCCAACCAAATATTATAGATCAAATATGAAAATATTTGATCCATGAGAGGATGTTATTGATGCATGCATAATTAAACATTCCAAATTTCTCCCTCAAAGCTAGTATGAAAACCAAGCTATTTGAGGAAGCACATAAGTTAGAAGAATATAAGGAAAATTTACCTTATATTTTGTATTGCTTCGTATCTTCTAAAGATTCATGGTATTTGGTTTCAAGTGTTAGGCATAAGTCTCTTACAATATTCTTAATTCAAATGAATACAATTGAAGATTTTAAAAGTTGTTCTTTATGATCATTAGATAATATTCAAAGAACTTTGACATATTATAGCCATTTTTTTTAGTAATGTGCATGTAGAAAATTGAGATATTATCAAAATCAATTCTTCAAAACTAATCAAATTTCTTTAACCTCAACCATAATAATTTCCTTACCAATTTTTGGATATATCAATATTTAGTTAATCTGATGATTCCTTCAATGGAAGACCAAATATTAAGGCAAATGAAAATAAGGTATTTTGATTCATAATTTTTTATAAATTTTAGGAAAGTAAATTAAAACTAGAGCGACATAGGATTATTCTTAATTTTTTTTAAAAGGATAAAATCAAATCTCTCATTTGAGTTAATAGGTTGATTTTATTTTTGTTAAGGACAAAAGCCTATCTCATATTATTTATTAGTGGGCATAAGGAAAGTAATATAAAAATTTTTAAGAAGAGATACTAAAGGAGCAAACCTTTGATATATAAGCCAAATGGAATGCATAACATCGATAATATAGTTTAGTCTTCCAGTACGGAAGATCCCAGAATATATTGCGCTTCATCCATTTTTGCGTGATACTGAAATCAGGAAGACGAGTTGAAGCTAGCTTTGGTCTCTTGGTGATCTTTAGGACTTCACTGATCATCTCAATTATTTCAACTCCTGTAATCCTGGAGAGTGGACTTGATCTCTCAACCCTTGTTTTAAAGAATGAATCTTTATTCCTTCTAAATTGGTGATCGTTGTTTAGAAATTTTTGGTGGCAGTTAAACCAGCTGCCTTTCCTACCATATTTTAGAGCAAATGCCATCGACATATCCTTGCAGTAAAAACAAGCCAATTTTTCGGCTGTGCTCCAACCAACTAGCATCCCATAGGCCAGAAAATTACTAATTTTTCACATAAGAGCCGCTCTCAGTTGAAAATTTTGCTTTGTAGCGATGTCGTACGTAAGCACACCCAGCTTCTATAACATTTGAAGCTCTTCAATCAAAGGTTGTAATTAGACTTCAGTTTTCCTCAACGGGATATATAGATATGGTATGATCAACATTAGAAATAAGAACGATACGGTCATGCACATATCGGGGGGCAAATTGTACTGCGTGATGATCACTGACCAGTATGAGTATGGGGTTGCAGCGTGACTATACGGGATGGAGCCATCCGCACAAAACCCAAGTTTAGCATTGCATACTTCAACTGCAAAATCTGGGTAAGTACGGTCAAAATGTCTCCACTCCTCACCAAGTGATGAATGACTTATCGAGTTAGCATCAACAGATCTAGTACCGTGCCAAGTCAAGTGTGGGATTGTATGCATCAAAGCGAATACTCTCTGAAGTCGATTTGAGTAGAAAATAAAAGAGATGCTTACGTTGAGTATTTCTTTATTTTTATTCTTTTTTTTCTCTTTGTTTGAATCTATTTTTATCACAAAATCAATAAGTCTTTTCGACTGCATCAACCTTGTAATAGATCATGCATCCATTAACACAACAAATCAATCTTCTGCCATTGTAATCCTAATTTTGAAACTAACTTTTTCATTATGTATAGGTTATCCAACATTAAATTCTTTGCAGACTTAGTCTTTTTAAATAAAGTTGTCACCAAATTGAAATCAGATTTGATGGTCAACATTCTCAGTGCCACTGATAAATCTATATGTGCAGTGCAACCATCACATAAAGTTGTGAAGCATTCAATAAGTCATGGAATTGTTGTGATTCTTTATTTGGTGTTTCAAGTTCGTGTTGAACGCTTCCAACAAATTGAGCTCTCTGAGCATTATGAACCATTTTTTCCTATGTACCAGAATAAAATTCCTTTGGACGGGGGCAAAACTTATCGAGGCACCTCCTTGATCGAATTGAGCATTAGGTTCTTGCTCACCATGTGTAGTACCAATAATTAGGTTTGAATCCTTTGCGATAAGATCCTATTTAACTTCTTTGAGTGGTAGAAGTGTTTGATTTTTGTGCTTCGCACAACGACATTAGAACTTACCCTCATAAAGATATATGGGCAGTTGTGATGCCACCTGCATGAATTCATCAACGTTATTCAAGAACTCATTTGTGAGTCCTTTTCATCCTTAAATAATCTGTTATACATCCAAGCTCTCAAATTATGGATATCTATCTGCAACATATATGTAATTTGACAGATGAATGTAACTATACTACGAAAAATAAAAATGAAAGACTTGGGAGATATAAATATGAAAATTTAAGTTTATGTGTATGAAAATTTAAGTGTGATCGGCTAAATGAATCCCTTTTCTCCATTATGTCCTATTGAGTGTCAAATTTGTAACATCTATCTTTTTTAAAATAAGTCAAATCTGAAACATCTACATAATGGTAATATGATAATACTACTTTATAAAGGATAAAAATATGAAAACAGCTAGTGATTTCAATGTAGGTATGTGCATTGTTTGGCCAAAATAATAAATCAAATCAAAACTGTCATTTGAATATTCAATTAAGCATTAAAATATTAATTAGATTTTTTGTTTTAATTTTAATATTCATTAAACCAAAAAATTTGAAAAACTGAATAATAAAAAAGATAACGTAATTAAATCTATTAAAAAGTAAATAAATTAAGCAAATTAAAAGTTATCTTAGGCTAATTTGAAAATTTTATTTTTAAGGATTTTGTCATAAGAAAAAAGAGAGAATTGAAGTTTTAAAATTTAAAATATAATTATAAGTTTTAATTATCTTAGGCAAAATGTTAAATTTAAGTTTGCTCTAAACTCTGAATCTATTAGATTGAATTATATTTCAATTCGGGGCAGCTTGTGCATTTCTGGATAAACGATTTATCCTGAAACACAGCCTGCAGATCTACCGAGGGATTCGATCCGCGGTTTGCGTTTAGTGTAAAAATCCAATCGTATTTTCGGATAAGCGAGCAAAACGTGCAATCCAAACAGTACCGCAGACGTTTTCAAAACGCCCCCACACTCATAAGCTGCGCCAAATGGGGCCTTAGTTGGTTCAAATATTTTTTTTCTAGATTTCACTTTCATTCGATTTAACTAATTTGTGAAACGTTTCACCTTTCATTACTCTAATTTTATAAAGTAGTATACTAAATACACAACTGATGATGATGAAAAACCTTGGAAACAGTAGAAAATTCAAATTGCAGCTTCTTGATGCAACCCT
>NEWO01000023.1:579387-660551 GCA_003013225.1 Phalaenopsis aphrodite | reverse complement strand
GCACTGATAAGATTGTAGCCCCTGATTTTATGGATTAATAAGTTAATGGTAAAAAGTATAATTAATTAAATCATTTAATTACACACTAATCAAAAGTTGCTGTATCAAAATGAAGAGATTGCAGTAATGTTTTCATACACATTTTCAGAATAAAATTTTCACAGATTAATATTCAGTAGTATTCATTAAAAAAAAAAAGTGATTTTAGCTCAAAAGCTATGGTAACAAGTAAAAATATGGTAAAATTTAAAAAATATATATAGACTTAGATATGATATGTAATAGATTGTGAAAACAGTAAATACTGTAAATATAATAGTGAAAAATAAAAATTATTTTCTAAGCTAAAATCATTTTAATTTATAAAAATAAAAATTACAAAACTTGGGCTTCTTGTCAAAAGATAAAAACCAAACAATGTAGCTCCCATAGAAGTGGTAGAGCTGCAGTGAAGATGGTGGCAGCAGCAAGGGAAGGGGCTGGGTAGAGTAGGAGACAGGCTATTCAAAGCATAAATAATTTTTGTGGAAAGATTATTTACATAAAATAAATTTATTATTTCCTCAAGAATCACTAATTTGCAAAAATAAATATTGTTTGTTTTCATATGGAAGGAGGACTCTAATAGTAGGGAACAGACAAATGTAGATTAGTTATGATTTATGTTTCAAGCATATTGGCGGCCTAAGAAAAACCTACTTTGCATATTGTTCATTCAATGTGTAGAGTGGCTTAATCTATTCTTTATGATATGGAAAAAAAATGCTTACATTGATTTGAAAACTTCACATGCCTTCTATTTTCCAAAGAACTGAGAAAATGCTAAGAAAGTTCCATTTTTTTTTTCTTTGGTTCATTATATATATAGTATTTTATGCAGAAATATTAACATTTGTGCGGAGAGCTGCTTTTGAGTTTTTTAAGCTGCTCTCTGCACATGTGGAAAAATTATTCCGTGCGGACACCATATGCAAAGATGCATACGGTGTTTGATCTTCACCGTCGATCACGGCTTCGGTTGGACCTATTTTCAATTTTTCTTTTTTATTCAAAAAAAAAAACCACCAAAGCCGTGATCGACGATAGAGATCGGACACCGCACCTCACTGAATAATTTTTCGAACATATGTCCTTTGAACATAATATCAAATAGTATTTTATGCATTGCAGACAAAAGCAAGATTCTAATTTAAATATTATTTTTAATTATGCTTCTTGGGAAGAAATGTCAGGGCCACAATGTTGGGCCTGATGGCTTACATTTGGAACGAGAATCATCCTCAAGATGCAACAAGATTTCACTCTTTGATTCGATGGGCAATAAGCAGTCAGACAAAATACCAACTCATGGTAAGTAATTAAGAATTAAGATGTATCCAAATCATCATTTTATTATTTTTAATTATGCTCATTAAACTAGTTTTAAAGTTATATACTTACATTAAACTAGAAAAAAAAAATGGCACAGGATATTTGAGCTAAACTTCATTTTATTGTGTCATTTAATTTATTCCCTTATATATGTTTCTCAATATGTGGTCTTATATTATTGTTTATTATATATATATATATATATATATAATAATAGTAATAATATAAGAAATGATTATTACATTTTTGACATTTTTGTGCGATCCTAGTAACTTTTTGTTAAGAAATATATGAAAATTTTATGCTATAAGCATGTGCCAACATGATAGCAAGTGGAGCACAATTTATACAACTTAAAACATAAGAAGCAAGAAATGCTATACTACGTTTAGATAGACATGGTCGTATGTATGCATTGCCAAGGATTTATAACTATATAAACAAAAAAAAATCGAGCTCAAATTTTATCACTACTTATCAAGCCCTTTTGTCTTTCAAATAAACAGTATCAGGGAAGAGGCAACGTGTTCCTTCAGCATATAATAGATTTATCAAGTAAGTTATGTGTGGATTCAAATCATCAATTACAATGCAAACATAAATTTAAAACTCTTTTAATCAATAAGCTGTTTTGACTTGCTTGTATCTGTAAAAGAGAGGAGATAAGAAGACTGAAAACCACCAATCCAGACATAAGCCATAGGGAGGCCTTCAGTGCTGCAGCAAAGAATGTAAGTATTATGAAACCTTTGCTAAATCATATTATTCCCATTTGAAATTGACAATGAGTGCATAGCCTCCATTTACTGAGATTTTGGAAAAATGTTCAATCAATCATCATAAATTTACATACTTTTTCATTGGCTATGTTACATGAAAGAAGAGTGTATTTTTTTGAGATTACAGTGAATAAATGGCATTTAATTTTTGGTATTTTTTGAAATCCTAAATAATCCTATTTGCATCAAAACTTTTGACATATACATTAAATTGATAGAGGTTGAAGATATGTTCATTAAAAGATTTAAGATATGAAAATGCACTACACAATACATGTTAGCGTCGTACAAATCTGATGCTATATATATATATATATATATATATATATATATATATATATATATATATATATATATATGAATAATGCCCCAACTTGATGAAAGTAAAAAATCTCCCATCATATCAAAATAAATTTTCTTTCTAAGCTTAAGGATCCATTTATTCAAGTTCAAAATAAATTTAGCTTCATTTAAAATATAGATGTTTTCTTAAGATATATGGAACAAAACTCAAGATAGATATGTTGTATTATGATGGATTTATTTATTTTCTAACATCTAGCCACTAAAAGCTTTAAAATACTTCATTATTGACATTGAAAAGTTGATTCATTCAAGAAAATTACCACAAAAGGTTAGCTTAGTACATTCAAGCTTTTTAATATTTATTCACAATAAAGTGCTTCAAATTTTGCAGCCACCAACTAGAGTATTCCTTACCATATTTCCTCATCATGAATTCATATAATAAGTTAGTTATTCATTTCCTTAACCACCATAATACCCTTTTCTTAGATACAACAACTTTTGGTTGAACACTAAAAATTGGTCTAGCTATGACCATTCTCTCTCTAACATATGTTGATAAGTTTTTAGTTAAGTGTTAGTTGTATTTGTATGAGATTAAAAAATAATGGATACTCACCAAAATTTTCTCTTAAAAATACTTTTAATATTTTCATAGCATTTTCAATTTCATGATCATCATGTTGAGAATCATTTCAAGTTGTATTATTAATTGGAAAAACAAACATATAAACATTTAGATGCTTCAAAAAGTGCTTGCTGAGAACATAATTTTTTTAAATTATACAGAAAGTGCAAGTTATGCCATCCCCTTATAGCAAGAGATGAGGGATATCAATAGCATGATAATGAAGTAAAGCAATATTATAGGACTTTAGGTTTTTTCAGACGGTCACATTCTATCGGTTTTGATAAGAAAAACTGTCGTTTTTTAATGTTACCGACGGTTTTAAGCTCGTAGATAAAACACTTGTCGGTAATTCTAAAATTGATCGATATTTAAACGAGATAAATTTATTGATCGTTGTTTGACAATTTAATGTCGTACCATTTTTCAAGAAAATTTGAGTCGCCGGTAATCGTCGGTTCATATAACCGATGGTTCTTTCGTCGGTAATAACAATGACATATACATCGGAAAAGTGTAGCACCCTTCGGTTTTTTAAAGCAGGTAAAACCTTCAGTTATACATCGTTTATGCGTCATTTTTTGTAATCAACGGATTAACTGGTAGAAAACTTTCGCGCTCGTCATTTTTTGGCCCAGGGAAAAATCGTCGGTTAATTATTGTTTATGTATTTTTTTTATAACTGACGGTTTAACTATCCGAAAAGTGTAGCATCCGTGATTTTGTGTGACGCACCTTGAGTCATTGGTTATGTGTCGGTAAAGATGTCCATGACTAGCCGTAAGTTTTACTTACTGATAAGTTTAAAACCGTCGAAAAACCGTTGTTAATCTTTTGAAAACATGTAGCATAAGAAAAAAATAAATTCTTTCTTTCATATTTACATTACCACATCTACTATCACAATATTTTATATACAATTCCAAACATTTAATGAAATAATATAGCTGTCAAACAGTAAATTATCCAATCAAATAATGAAATAAATAAAATACATTTATTTTAAAATATGTATATCACTGTTTACCGAAAAAATATATGTCTAAATGTACATAAACTATATATAAAAAACTCCTCTTAATCATTCTCCTCTATCTCGTCAACCTAATCCTCATTGGTCTTTACTGCTTCCTCCTCCTTTAACGCTGTCTCATTCGTTGTTAGAAGGAATCCAATTCAGTCTTCAGCTTGGCCTCCAGCTCCGACCTCATTTGAGAGAAGCGGGCCTCCATCTCAGCAGAGAATTCTGCAACACGCCTATAGATCTCCTTATTCTGTGTGGTAGAGGTAGAAGTTGCAGATGCACTGTTAGAGACAAACCTCTGCAACCTGAGCCCATAGACTCGACACTTCTTTTTCCCTTCAACAGTCTCCCTCCACAGGTTGTACTCGGATGGATCACACTCATGGATCGTAATACCTCTCAACATCTGGGATCAGTTCTTCTTTAGCTGTTGGAATCTCTCCTACAAATAAAAGTAGTTACATTCAATTAGTGCTAGCATGCATTAACATCAAACTAGATTAGCTTGTCAATTGCTTGGGTCGCACGAGATTTGTCATCGATCCAGAAGTGGTTGGACCGCCTCCTATGGGTGTGCTCATGTACATCGGCGACTGATGGCTCTCGTCCAATCTCCACAGCCTGTCCACAAAATAATTGTTAAAATACATATTTAAACTATAGAAAATCTTATAGAATATATAAAATCTTACCAATCTTTGCTTGTATTCTGTATGTTGGAGAACCCACTAGTGTGCTTGGAGGGCCCCATGCTCCATAGTCCGACAGTCTATTCCGCTTTACCTGCTCCCTCTTCTTCTGCTAGTCTAGAGAATCCAATGATATAAGCGACATGGCAAAAAAATCATCTTCGAGCCACAATGGACGCTGTCGCAATTTTTTGATATTGCCACAGATGTCTCAGAGGCAATCACTGGCTTTGTGCTTGAAGTTGTGTCGAATGTGTGCCTCGTGCTCAAGACATCATGAAAATTATTTCTGTAAATATTATAGGAATTATGTTTAATTGATAAATAAATAAAAATATTATAAGCTATTTGTGAACAATACTTACCTCAAACTTCTAAAACCAAAGATCTCAAATGGCCATCGGGATCTCCTTCCATGAGAAGTATGTTAAGTCATATATGCTCCGAATGATATTCTAAATGGCATGAATAGTCTGGGTTGATGGGTAGAACCTTAAAACAATAATTTCTTAGTTTTATATTCAATTGAAAAAATAAAAAAATATTTCTGATAATATTATATAAAAAAACTTACATGTTGCCGACAGGCTAAAAAGAGTAGCTGTTGCTTGTAAACTTCACCCTGATAGAGGCAAAATGACCCACTGATGCATTCAACTCCATTGTAGTCATGGTGGAGGTAAACTTGGGTGTAGCAGTGGCAGCAGGCTCTGGGTGGGGGTGGGTGTTACAATGGGGGTGGTGGCGGTGGTGAGGGTGGGGGTGAGCATTGAGGTGAGGGTGCTGGCGGGGGGAGGGGGAGATGGGGAGGGGGGGGGTGGGGCGGATACGGAGGTGAGGTTGAGGGCAGGAATGAGTGCATAGGTGGGGTAATGATGCCGATCATGGTTGAGATAAGGGTGTGGTGAGTGTGGGAGTGGGTGTCGAAGTCGAGCGGTCTCTTCTGACGTTCTTCTTGGTCAAATGGTGTTTTGCATCTCTCTCCTCCCGAGTGGGGGAGACCGCCCCTTCCTCCAGTCAACAACTGTAACAAGAATAATAATTTATTAATTAATGCACATAACACATACTATGTAATAAAATAAAATAGAATTATATGTAATAAACATAAAATACATAAGTATGCAATAGACAGTTAGATGAAACGGTAAAGTGCGAGGTACAACTACTAAAATAAAAAAACAGAAAACTACCTAATAAATTGAAATAGGAAGTTCGATGGAAGGTACAATAAACTTGCTTATCTTACTCAACATGGTTTGGAGAGTGGCTGGAAGATGTAGTCATGCTCTCTTCTGCAAATGCATTGTCGAAGTCATACTGATCACCGAGATTAATTTCTTTGTATTCACTAGGAGCAACCTCTAGATTGAGCTCTTCATCAATTACATCAAATGAAAAATAGAAACTTATCATTTCAATTTCTTGATGAGAAGGTTCAATGCTACTATGAATATTAATGGTATCTCTTAGTTAACTCAAAATGAAAACCACCTAATCAACATTATCTCTTGCTCTATGTGGATATCAATTGATTGCACATCTGGAGAAATTTCATAAGATGTAAGTGTTTTCACTGCATCCTCAAGTGTGAAGTCTAATTTCCATAGTAATAATGAAAATTCAAATCGAAATCTAAGCTGTCAGTTCCAAAATGAAAATTCACTTCAAAACTTAATTTGCATTGCCAAAATGGCAATTACAGCGATGAAATTTAGATTTTAATGTGAATTTTCATCTTGGAGTTGACAAATTAGATTTTAAAATGAATTTCCATCCTGATTATAAAAATTAGACTTCACACTAGAAAATACAGTGAAAACTCTTATATCATATGAAATATTTTCTTCTAAAAACATTTTTCCAGGTAATAAGTCAATCGTATAAGTGGTTGAGCCGACAAGAATGTTTAGTTCTACGATAGAGTTTACAGCTAGAAATAAAATAGAAAACAAATATGTTTGTGATAAGATTGTAGTAACTACAGTTGCAGACAATATTAGAAAACGATATCATGAAGTCTAAATAAACCCTCAGAATTACTTTTTCTTAATACGAAACAATAATTATTTCTCAGAATTTGACAGATTTTAATTTTGACTCAGATTTCTTTAGTGCCGACAACAGTTAAGCTTGAAATTAGTACGTTAAGGCTATGTTGAAGATCGATAATCGTTGATATTTATCAATATTTTATCTGTAATCTACCACAGCTACACCAACTCATGCATGAGTATATTTTGTTCACATTTTCTCTACAAGTGCAAAGTTAGTAAACTATATTTGCGATTGGCTTTTCACTTGGAGATAAAATATGAAACACATATATCTGTGAGTGGGCTCGTGCAGCTACAGTGGCATGCACTATTAAAGGGACACACCATAATCAATTGTGAGTCAATGTCCAACTCTTTAATGATATTCAACAAAACTAACATATTAAGATGTTAAACGATCTGATTTGGAGCTGAGATGATGTAAGTTCCAAATAAATTTGATATGTAGGTTTCAAATAAATTTGGTCCAAAGTTTAGCTCGTACATTATTGTGTTTATTTCAACTCGAGTTTCATGTGAGAGCCAAACTTAAAATTAATTCTAAGTGATTATTGATTTTTGAACTAAATCCAATTCAGGATTTAGCATAAACCTCAGGATTTGATAATCCTGGATTTGTAGGATTTATTATAACCCGTTCTTTCGCACCGATTTTGTAGGATTTCAACCAAACAAAATTTTAATTTAAAGGCCATTATTTCGCAATGTAGAACATTGCAGGTCTCACCACCATCTTATAATTTTTTTTAAGTCAAAGCAGTATTTTCTATCACACAATAGGCAGGATGTATTCCTCCACTTCAACCAACCAACTTGAAATCTACAAATTAATCATATTCCTATCTATATCACCATCACTTTGAACAATAGACTAGTGCTATCTAAAATGTTCACAACTTTTAAATGATTTGATCTCATATAGTTACAACTCTACCACTAGAGCTAATAGTACTAAAATTATATTTCAAGTATTCACTTCTAGATATACTCAATCAAAGGACTTTAGACTCCAATATCATCCTCCATAATTAATTATTTTCTAAAACTCTTTCTCTAGTCTTATCTACAAGAAGCATATCACCGACAAAAAGATTACACCAAGGTGCATTCTCCTATAAATGCCCAGTAAGAGCATCCATAAATAAAACAAAACATATGCTTAAAGATGATTCCTAATGTAATTAGGGCTATTAACGATTTGATTTCAAGCCAAGTTGGGGTAGCTCAAAATCAACAAAAATTTTTTTATCCAAAATTTTGGCTTGTAGCTCGGCTCGTTTATTTTGATCTGATCTTAATCCAAGCCAAAATTTGAATCAATTTTTGAGTGATTAACTATCTTCGAGATAAATTTGCTAAATTAACAGTCATATATTGTTAACAATCTAATTTTGAGTCAATTTGGGGTATGCTCGAGAAAAATTCAATCTGATCTCGATTTAAGCCAAAATTCAAATCAATTCTCGACCGATTAGCAATCTTCGAGCTAAATTCATAGAAAATGCATTTGAAATAGGAAAATATTTGGCAAACCTTCTAGTATCTAAACTCTAAACCCTAAATTCATTCTTCAAAGCAAATGAAAATAAAAATGAAAATGAAGATAACAAATTACATTCCTCAGTCATTTTGGGTAGCAGAGGAGTGGAAGGAGGAGAAAAATAGAAGTTTTCAGTCACTGTAAACCGTGATCCTGCTCCTGCATTCCCAACTAGCTTCTAATTAGATGTTATCATGAGGGCTTCGGAGATGAAGGTGATGGCTTTGGTGGAATCTGATACTTGTTGATCCTCTTGTTTACAGCCCAAAAAATAAATTTATTAATAAATATAAAATTATAGAAATTAATTAAGCTTCTTATCAACATATAAAAAGGATAATAAAATAAAAGAGAATACCAATGTGTCAAACTAAAAGATAGATAAAAAATAAAAGAGAAAAAAATAGAATAAAACTAATTGGCAAATCACTCCAAAGGAAAATCTATCTTAAGTTTACATTCATTTAAAAGACTTACTACTCTCAACAAAATTTATTTGAAGCTCTAAGCAAAGAATGGGGATTTTTTATGTTGTTTTTTGTTTCCCTTCTACATCTACACATTATAGAAGATCCCTTGAAGTGATCTAATTATGAGCCCAAGGATATGCCATCTTCTAATAAAAAGATTTTAGAGATGATATTATAAAATGACCAAATTTTGATGAGATATATTAAGTATATGATGATTAAGTCCCTATTATTGATTGATAATTGAAGTCCATCTCATCTCTCCCGAGGAAATGCTAAGATGAACAATTTTAAAGTAAATGTAGATATGTTAAGGCTTGAATGAATTTGAGCATTATCGATTATTTAAAGCAAATGATTAATGATGAACACCTCTCTATGAGAACTCTAAAATCTAATGATTTAATGATGGAGGTAGAAAAAACAACTTCAAGATTAAAGTAATTGATGAAAAAATATTATAAGCAATATCAGATGAGTTAGGGGTAATTGCAACAATTAATGACTTAACATTATCAACTTGGCTCAAAATTTAAAGTTGATCATCTTGAATTATAGATATTTCTTAAGCATATTAAATTATCATCATGTATTATATATTAAAGGGGGTATAAACTCATAATAAAAAGATAAATATAGGATGACAAACTTTTTGGTTAAAAAGATAATAGTCAATATTTTAACTATTTTTTTTCAAAAGATAAAGGTAGACCAGCAAGGGAATGGTAAGATTTGAACCCACGATCTTATGGATAGTAATAAATGTATGAATAACTAGGCTAAGGCCTAATTCTTTTTTTAAGGGTCATAATATGTCCCCATTTTATTCTATATAAAAAAGGGGTGCAATGCTATTATAGAAAGAGATATGGATGGGGACAAATTCTTTGGTACAAAAGACAATGTATAACACTAGTAAATTTTTTTTCTAAGAAATAATGGAAAAGTGAAGGAGTAAGGGCTTGAACCTATTAACTTAAACCTGAAATTGGAGGTTTGAATCAACAAACCAAGGCTTGATCCATATCTTTAATTATAAGAGATTGTAATTGGTTAATAGTTTGTGAATATTTTATTTATTTTATGGAACTTTCTTCATGATCTATCTTGTATGAAAGTTTCATTAAGCTTTAGTCCTATTTCATTATTATGTAGTGGATTCTATCTTCTAATATTACTTGCGATTGAAGGGATTTTTTAGTGGGAGTTTTGTTTAAATTTTATTTGAATGAAATATCCATGTTTAACAAAATTTTATTTACCCATATCTTCATAAAGCAAAAATTTAACCTTTTTATATGATAAATATAATATAATTTTATATTTTTTTTTCAAAATGTGTGAGAATGGATGATAAATATTTAGGGATAAAAGTGTATACTTTCATGTCTAATTAAAACAAAAAAAATCATTAAAATTTAATTTTCAATCATATTTTCTTGTAATGTGTGACTATAACTCAAAAATTTTGTAGCGACATAATTTTTCATACATGCGAGCATCCTAATCTTTGTGAAGATTAGAGGATCCTTAAAAAAATTTTCCTTTCTCATAGAAAGCATCTTAATTACCAGGATTTTTTTGTTTATATTTTTCTTTTCGCCTAGTGGAAACAGATATTTAATTGAAATGTCAGTTCACACGGCTATGATCAAATTGAATTAGAAATTTCTATGCCATCTTATATATCTATGTTGTCCTTGAATAATGTTATTAAAGTTAGCATCTTCATGAACGTATTCAATACTTTTGATGTTTGGAAATAATGTTACTTTAAATATTTTCATACCTTCATGTACTTTCGAATAAAAAAAATACATATGATTAGGCAAATCTGACAAATGTTCAAATGATTGCAGTGGGCACATTTTCCACATATCCATTTTAGTTTAAACCATGGCGCTAACAAGCATGTGAAGATTGATGATCCTATTGCATCTCAAGGGAGTCAAGATTCTCAAAGTTATTATTGACAACATAGAATAAATGTGAGTTGATTTTAAATAAATGTGTATCTACCATGCATTCTATGAGGAATAAATGAACCATATAGGTTGCATTGTTTGATGATTTCAAATCTAGTTTTATTATACAATATATATCAATTGGTCCTCTGAAACACTGTAATTTTCTTCTTACTGGAGTTTATGTAGCTTGAAGCATTTTAAGAGTGGTAATAACAATTATATTATTTACTTAAACAAAAATATAACCTTGATATTTAATATTAATACATTGAATTGGTTGTCCTTTTATATACATTAGAGTTTGTAGTATGATAAATGGATTTAAAATATATGCAAAAAAATCCTTTAAGGCTTGTTTGGTTGCATGTTTATATAAAAAAAAATTATAAAAATGATAATTTTGTTTCCATTTCTTTTAATAGTTAAAAATAAATTATCTTTTTTAAGAGAATTTAAAGGCTTAGGTAAAGTATATAATAACATTGATTTTTAACTTGATCAAACCAAATTCTTAAATCTAAAAAAATAGAGTTTTTCAAAACCTATTGTTAACTTCAAGCAACCAAATGATTCCTAATAGAAGAAATTAGGGGTTAATTTATCATTACAAAATCATCTTCTATATCATCCATATCATTACTATTTTAAAAATATATGATTTATAAAAAAAATTAAAGATAAATTCATTGAATTTTAGCTTTTAATTTAATACCAAATTTAAAAATAAATAACATGCAAATTTTGAAATATAATAACCTTTTGGATCAACATAATATTTAATAGCCATAAACAATTATATATACTCTTATAAAAATTTCTAATTATAAATATATTTCTTAAAACTTTATAATCATAAATCATAAATCTTTATGAGAGAGAGAGAGAGAGAGAGAGAGAGAGAGAGAGAGAGAGAGAGAGGGAGGGAGAGAGAGTCAACACCAGGACTGATTACGAATGAATGTAGTGGGGTCCACTGCGCAGCAGTAGAGAATGGCAATTTTTATTAGCGGAAAAATCCACTTCTGCGCGCTCAGATGCGGAATTCCACGCGCGTTGTCTCGATTTTTTCGTTTGATTCTGTGTTTTCTTACCGCTACTTTTTTTCCTCAAATTTATTATATAAATTTTACAACAAAACATTTTTTTTCGCCTCCAATTTACAGGAAACAAATTAAAAAAATCAATGTCAGTCTTTATCTTTTTTATTCAATTCATATGATAGCAATATATATATATATATATATATATATATATATATATATATATATATATATATATTGACCGGAGGCTATGATACAAGCTTTCAACCACCCACATGTGTCTAATCACTCGATACTGTGCTGTAAGATAGATGCATTAAGACAAGCTTGAACCCATGATCACAACGGGCCTAGAACTGACTTTACAGATCTCAACCAGACAATCTTGGAAAACAACACTAATATATAATTTTTATGATTACAGCTTGCTCTTTGTAGTCTAGCGAGTTACAGGTGGAAAAGTGGATCCTACAAGCCAAATAGGCTGGACAGGAAACATATTAATTTTATAATTAACCTCTATGTTCACTCAAATAAGATCTGAACTCGCCATCATTTTCCAGTACATCATGCGTGGTGATGTGTCAAGATAGCATTGGCCCTACGTACCATTCAATAGAGAAAAGTTTATAGTAATAAAGTGATAGAATAATTATTTTAATTGTATATATAGATAGAAAAGTTATTGTGTCAAGATAGCATTGGCCCTACGTACCATTCAATAGAGAAAAGTTTATAGTAATAAAGTGATAGAATAATTATTTTAATTGTATATATAGATAGAAAAGTCATAAGGAGAAACACTTGAGTTAAAATAAACATAGTCTTAGAAATATGTGTCATGATTTACAATTGTAATCTTATGATATATAAGAATTATATACAATTAAATAAGTTAAAATATGAATTATAAAAAAATTATTATAATTACAACATAAAATGTTATTAAAAATATTGCTTTTAAGTCATAACTTTGAATTCAAAAGATTAATACTAAGCCATATTTAAAGCAAATATGTTAATACCTTTACATTTATGATAGTGCTAGTAAAAAATAAAAATGAAAAACTAAAAAAAAAAATGATTACTTTAAAAGCTTTACCAACTATTCTATCCAACACATATATAATTAATATATGCAACTGATACTAGATGCTAGCTAGGGCCTATCTCCTGCGACATGCCTTATATTTTAAGAGATAGAGAGAGAAACAAGAGAGAGAGAGAGAGAGAATCGAAAGTGGTGGTATCTGAATGGTCATTTCCTGCCTGGCTTTTTAACTTTTAAGAGAGAGAAAGCAGTGCAGTACTCTCTCTTTCACCAACTGTTGTCTCTTCTTTCAAAAACCTGTTTTGGGCAGCAGAAGCAGATCATGAAACGTCTTCTCATGAATTTGATAGACGCCTTTTACATTCATTTTGGCTGCTTTCCTGCCCATTCTCCTGCGTGACTCAATTTAATCATTAAAAATTTAACATTAATAAGGATAAATTTCTGCCCTCCACCATTAAATTATGATGATTTATCCACTTTATTTAAACCAATCTCACGCTGCCATTTTGAATTTATTAGGGTTTGGTGTCCGCTCGTTTTTCTTTTATTTTTTATTTATATGTCTTTCACTTTTTCAAAGTTAAAACGGTGATATACATGCATAGGGAATGCAAAACGATTCGTTGTTCGTGAATAGCTCGTGTTCGGTTCATTAAAAAATGTATATTCAGCTCGTTACTTTCATTTGATAAGTCAACGAGCCGAACACGAACTATGATGTATTTGTTCTTGTTCGGCTCGAAATATTACACATCAAGTATATATATATATATATATAAAGTAATATTTAAAAAAAATTTAATTGACTAAAGGCTACAAAGATTTATAATCAATTAAAATATTAATTAAGAAAATAGAATAAAAATTATTAAATTAGATTCAAATGATGTTTATAAATAATAATTTTTAAATCTTGCTCAAACTCTTATTATCTTATGACTATAATATTAGGGTTGTTAAAATGACTTTGTTTGTGAACAGCTCGTGTTCGGCTCGTTAAGCAAACAAGAACACGAACACACTTTTTGAGCTCAAAATATAAACTAGCCTGGCTCGCTCGTGTTCGGCTCGTATATATATAAGGCGGTATATATATATATATAAAATATAGTTTAGGTGTTAGATTATTGACTGTATAAGAATTGGATGATACGCATGTCCTTAATATTTTATTTAAATTTACGCCCTCAAAAACATAAGTTTCTATTCCAATACACAAATCCTGAACTAAAATTCCAAACATGCACAACATGCAATGCTGAGTAAAAATGTCTCTAAAACATGGTTGAGGCATTGTCTCAGTTTAATACTCCTTCAATTCAAATTTAATTTGGGCCGGCATTTCTCGCATGTATTGAACGTGAGATAAATGAAATAGAATGAAAGTTCTAAATTTAGGGCCCGTTTGGGGCAGCTTATAAGAGCAGGGGCGTTTTTAAAAACGTCGCGGTACCATTTAAATCGCGTGTTTTGCATGCTTATCCGAAAGCACGGTTATATTTTTACACTAAACGAACCCCCGCAGTCGACCCTCATGTTGCGTTTCAGAATAAGTTACTTACCCTGAAACGCACCAGCTGCCCATAACACACCCTTAGTTTAAACCACTTTATCGCGTTCAAGAATTAATAGAAATGATTAAATATTAAAATTATTCAAATCAAATAAAACAATTATAAACCATTTTCAAGATTTAAGACTTATATGAAAGAGAAAAAAAAATTGTTAAATATCTTAAATCCTATTTTCCCCATAGATGTGCCAAATAAAAAATATTAGCTAAGAAATGGAAGAAAACAAGATTTTATGAAGCTCATAAATTGCTTTGAAAGAAATTGCATGAAGTGCTGGAATGTGTGAAAAATTGGTTAAAAAATAAAATAAAAAAGTATTATGATATTTGGTTCTAGCGTTCGTCCCAAGTGAAAGAAAAATAAAAAAAAACATTGCTAAAATTTAGCTAAAACTTTAAACAAACAGCCCTTAAATTTCTGGCTAGCTTAGTATTAAAACAAAATGCAATGCAGTAACAGGTCACTCGACGGTGAAATTATTGTCCGTCCACCGCATGCAGAGATGTGTGCAATGGACAAATAAAAACTCCTCATTTACCAAAAAAGTGTATGTCAGTGGGTCCACTTTTAGTTTTTTTTAAAAAAAAAATTTCATTGCACGGCGCACGCGAGATGCATGCGCGGTCCGCACGCAATAACAACTCCACTCGATGATAACAAGTCCATGTGTTACTCTAAACAATAACAAAAATTAACGAAATTTTGGAAATATGCATAATTAACAACCAAGAGATCAATTGATGTATGTTAGAATAGGAACGATGTATGTTAGAATCCAACACTTACAACTATTTTTCTAATTAATTTAAACGAGACAATTCTAATTCAAAACACAAACAAGCATTTACATCGAGCCGAACACGGAAACACTATCAAAAAATAATATTTAGCCAAAGCTGAACATAAGATATAAGTTAAGTCTGAGCTTGCTCAAGCTCAGCTCATTTACAACCCTATACATAATAGAAGTTAGAATTAAACATAAGCATCAATAAAAAAAACTGATACATCCAACACGAACAATGCTAATAGATATATAACCTGAATCATGGTAAATGTGAACATTCTCTAATTATTTGTCAAACAAATAAGAACACTTCAGCATTAAGAGAAATCCATCCACCATGAAATAACAAAACTCCCAAGAACAAAACTTATAAAAGCTTGTGAGAAAAGAAAAAAGAAAAGAAAAAATTGCCAGAAAAAAAAAAAAAAAAAACATCTCATTTTCCAAACTTTATAAAGCAATTAAGCTAAAGTAAAGCTATACATAAATTGTGGAAATTAAAGAGAAAAAAAAAGTGATTTTATACTGTCAAGTAGAAATAGCTTAGTCTCTCGAACTAAGTCAGTTTGATTAACAAACTTAGGAAATTAAAGTTAGTTCCGTAAGAACAAAAATGGTAACAACATTCAAACTAGTAAAGTTTTAAGGAAGTTCGTATTTATCACAAAATTCTTATATATTTATATACTACGACTAAACTTTCACATTACATTTATAACACCGTGTAGTCATAAACTTGAAAAGGTGTATTTCACGAATAAAAACTAGCAATAGTGGCATTTTTTTATGTGATGGTATAGATTTGAGTGTTATGCATGGAAATATGAAAACTTTGATGTTAGATATGTAAATACATAAGAATTGTGGAGTATGTATGTAAGTGCCCTAAGGTTTTTACAGGCAAGTTCAAAGAAAATGACTTGACGAATTAAGACAGAAACAGAAAGGAGATGTCATCACAAGATTACACTGGAAGATATATATTTTCCATGTTATGGTACACAATAAGGCTAGAGCAAAAAATACCCATCATCATTATTAAAAGCTGATATATATATATATATATATATATTGATGTGCAATATTGTCAAGTTTGAACCGAAGAAAATGAGAACTATGAATCATGACCGGAAAGACCGACTTCTGAGCAACTATAAAGGCCAATTAGCCTCTGAATCAAACCTAGCATCATACAGAGAAATGACTCTTACCTCTGCATGCAAAACATTTGGCTCAGACAAAATAGTAAATTACTTCACATAAATGAAGTTTCTACAACAAAAGATAATTTCCTCAAAGTCTTCCAACTACTTTCTCCAGAGCTTGCCCTGCCTAATTAATGAATTTCGGCTCAGAAATTTCACCATCCCCTTTGTTCTAAGGAAAGCTTCCACCAGCCGAAAAACCTAGATTGGCAGATCCTTGAAATGGTGAAGAATTATAAGGACCAGGGTTATGAAGAACCAACCCCAGATTTTGCATATGAATCCAAAGTGCCAAACTGAAATACAGGTTTACGTGAAAAATTGTTAACTCCATCTCCAGAAGAGATTCCCCAAGTTCCACAAGACGATGTAGTCCCTGCACCAAATTTTATGGCAGTGTCGTGGTAGCTACAATTACCAAACTGTAAGTTTGAGCCACCTGATGTAGATGTAGAACTGACACCAAAAGCTCCATTTGCTGATATTGGAAAGACAGCAAAAGTTGACAAAGAACCGCTGTCTGCCATTGCGAATGGATAAGGTTTGGTAAAGTTGCAACTTAAGTCAGAAAAAGAAAAGAATTGACCAAAACAAATAAAACTTTCTGAATGTGGATATTATAAAGATGAAAATACTTTAATACAACCTCCAATACCTGTGCTTAAATATATAGCTGACACACCTGCAGGGATCAAAACATTTGTTAGGAACCAATATTCCAGATGAAGCAAGCATACACACTAACTGAATATGCACCTGAAAAAGAATAGCTTGTTGAATTGCCACGCCCAAAGTGGAATTTAGGTGCTTCATTGCCTGTGCTTGAAGAAACAACTGACAAACTTCCAGCATTCAACCTATATATTTAAGAAATATATTAACAGGCAAATTTGTGATTGAAAAAGAAAAAAGACATCCAAAAGGGAGAAGAATACACTATGTCTGAGGTATAGTATAATCTTTAAATAAGACTCCATAAGTCTACAAGAAATCTAACCTTTCACCACCTCCCGTGCTTATAGGTTTAGTAGCATTATATGTAGATACCTTCGAACCAGACAGCAATGGAGAAACAGAGTTTTCCATCTTTGGAGTGGCGTCATCAGCCAAAGTAGTTGCCATAGTATGAGATGACAGTGGCTTAGACAAGGTGTTGTATGTCTGTGCAGCAAGCAAGTTAAAACTGGCATTCCTTTCAGTAAAAGCCTTATCAAAGGCTTTTGTATCACTATTAGTATGCATCAATCCGGAAGTATGCACATATTCAAAGGAATGTTCAAAGGACTTCTCCATTGGTTCTTTTACAGAAGCAAGAATAGCAACATGCTCTGCTTTTACGGACCCAACTTTATCATCCAGAGCACTCTACAGGACATGTATTATTTGTACAGTTAACTGGGATGTTTTAAAAAAAAAATGGGGTATAGACTTTAAAAAGGTAAGGTGCATACGGACCAAACTATGCTAAATATACAAAAGGGATCTAACTTGAGCATAATTGTTAACTTACCTCTACAGCTGGTTCCTTTCGCCAGGAAATCAGGGCAAGTCCATGATTATTTGAATCCAAGGACTTCATGCCATGGTTTGCGACCGAGGCAGATGTGTCAGAACTATTTATTCCTAAGCATGGTGCTACCTCAGCTCCTGAGGTATAAGGGATCAGGGAGACTTCCCCTCCCACCTTATCTTTAGTGGGAGAACTAGAACTCGTGATTATGGCTAAATTAGAACTGCTCAGTTCTTCCAAATTTCTTCTGCCTTGAACATCTAGTAACTTAGTCGAACCATTGTTGTCCTTGAATTTTAGAGAGCCCTCATGAGATGCACTCAACGATGACTTGAAGAATGAAGCATCTCCAGCAATAACTTTCTTTTTGGACAATTTACTTTGTGGAGAAGGGCTTAATTTATCAAGTTGATGCAATATTTTTCTAGCCATCTCTGTGGACTGGGAAGGAACATGGAGAAAATGTGAGGGCATTTTAGCATCTAGATTGCCTGGGCCCTTTAAATCAATGTCATAAAATGTTGAGGAGGTGCCTAAATGGGTTGACATATTAGAGTCCTTCATAGAAGACATCTGGTGAACTCTTTGTGCATCATCAAAGCTACCACGTTTCAATGCCTGGTTATTGATTATGAAGACAAGTTTAAAACTCATACAATGAAACTAAAGCATATATTGCCTGACAAGAAAAAGAAGAAAATGATTCATCTTATGATGGCAAAGTAAGTATCTTTTGAGGAAAGACTGAACCAATGTTCAAACAACTAAGATGGTAACTTAGTTAACAAATGGTAGCTTAGATAACAAACCATTATTGATGATGCTTAAAGAATAACTAGTACTTAAAAACCATTAGAGAGCATACCAATACAGGGAGTGCAATAAAAGGTCTAGGGAGCAGTTGATGCATATAAGCTTAGCCTTTATAAATGCAAAGTGACAATTTATTATTTTTATTATTATTTATTTATTTATTTGGCACATACAGGTTATACTGTTAAGAACATTACAACTATTCGAGGCCCAAACTCTAGCACTCAAAAACCCATTAAGAAAAACATCAAACATTAAAAAATAATAAGGTCTTACCAATCATATTGCTTAGATACTAACATGGACCCTTGTCTCAAAAAATTAAAAACGCGACAAATAAACTATTAAAACCAAAAAAAAAAATTAAAATTAAAATCTGACGATGAAAAATGGTTTATACCATCAAAAGCTCTGGAAAGCTCAATAGAATAATAAATGCATATAATGTTGAATCTATCACATAGCATAGCTTTTCTCCCGCACTCTTAGTATGCATAGCTTCTTAACAAGCCAAAAAATATTACGCAAAAGTAGGGCTGTGAATTTGACTAAATATGGAGGATTGCTTAAAAGTCAACTTGGTTGTTAGCTAAGATCAAAGCCATTGAACTGACTACCGAGCCATGTCCAGCTCGGATTGAACTATAATTGTATCAAGCTTGGATCAAAACAAATTAAATCAACATTTATCAAAATGCATATGCAGATCTACAAGAATACATTTACATTTCCAATGATGTAAATATTCATATTTGAATTAATTGAAATGTCCAAATGTGCATAGACCTGATGATACCGGAATCAGCTCAAGAATTAGCGAAAACAAAACCAAACTTTTATTGATACTGAATTAGGGTTACAACATGACTAAACTAGAAAGTAAAATACGACAACACGACTCTCCGGGTAAGACTGAAAGAGAATATCTGAGGGCAGTGGTGGCATCCATGAATTTGTAAGCAAGTGGGTCAGGGTCGGAGGCTGTGGATTAGGTTAGAGAGGGTGATTTAGAGGACGGTAACTGGGTTGGAGGAATGGGACGGCTAGGAGAATGCGGGAAGATTGGTGACCAGGTGTTGGGGTGAAACTGGGATGGCTGGACACACTGGTGTGCTGCAGGAAAGGGATGGTAGGGTGCTGAGGTGGGTTGGACAGCAATGATGTGCTGCAGGAAAGAGGCGACAGGGTGCTGGAGTGCAGGTTGGAGAGACCGACGTCCCAGTGGAGTGGAGAAGAAGGTGCAGGGAAGATGTTTGAGGTAGATACAACACCACCTCGGAGTGGATACAACTGAGGCACCACTAGTGGTCAGATACAACCCTGGCTGGGATAGGAGAAGACTCCAAAGAAAATTCTAAAACAGCAACAAGCAAAAAAAACTGAATCCTACATCCAGAAAACGGCAAATTATAGATTCCCATATGGAGAAGAACACAAAAGGAAAGGAATGGGAGAAGAACAAAAGGAAAGGAATCTCCCATACAAAAGAAAAGGAATGGGACGGCAGTCCAAATCTAAAAAATAGAAATTAGAAACTTCCCATATGGAGAAGAATGCGTAAGGAATGAGATAGAAGGGGTGGCAGTCCCGCCCTGTACAAATTCTGCCCAATCCATTGGACCGGTCTTAGGTCATGTGGGATTTGTTGCCAATCAGTTCAACCGGCTGGCTCCCCTAGCCCTGCATCACCTGACCACTGGTTTATAGCATTACAACAATGTTTATGAGATTCTCCCATTGAGCTCTACAAGTTCTCTAGATTGATGAGGAAAGCACAACAAACTGAATACACGGGGGTATTTCAGCTGCACAACAGGTAGACTCTACTCGTTGAGCTCCTGAATGATGATGGATTTCAAGATGTAGAGTTAAAAGGCTAAATTCATTTTTTTTTTCTATTTCAAGAGAATCTCTTATTTTGCTACGGTACTTCTGTAAATTTCACTTACATTTCATGATTTCAAGATGACATGCTTCTTTACTGCTTGTTCTTAAGAGCATTTCCTCAATGTGTTGCGTTCAATCACTGTTCCAGGCAGTTCTATTACACTTTTCCATTTTATTCTTTCTGATTTAGAGAAAAAGTGAGTTGTACAACAAAGGGCAGTTAAAATAGCTATTTTACCAGTATATGATATGAGTTTCACTTTCATTGCAATGAATCTTTCTTCAGAATCCATCAAGTCATTTAGGCATTATATTATAACCAAGCATTTCATATCATGATTAACAATAGTAAATTGCAAAAAATGTTCAAGACAAAATACTATATTTGATAGTTGATATGATGTTTGATGAATGGCAAATTAGGCAAGAGAGATAGAGAGAGAGAGAGTGTGTGTGTGTGTGCGCGCGCGCGCGCGCGCATATGTGTGTGAAGGGGGGGAGGGGGAGGGGGGGGGGGGGGGGGGGGGGGGGGGGGGGGGGGGGGGGGGGGGGGGGGGGGGGGGGGGGGGGGGGGGGGGGGGGGGGGGGGGGGGGAGGGAACCAGTTCAAGCTGTCAATTATGTGAATGTTCAATTCGAGGAAAAGTGGTTGCGAAATTTTCTAACTTAGAAAAAACACTTGTCTCAATTTAAAGAACCTCAACAGTAAATTTGCTAAAACAAGCTTAAAGTTAACTTCTAAAACAAACATAATATGGATAGAATGAATTTCACTACAACCATGCTTGTCATGCATCTAATAATGGCTCTGATAATATCACGAGGAAACCAAAAGATGGACTAGTATAGGACAAAATTAAGGATCACATGAAACAAATTGAAGGGCAAGTTCAAGTAGTCAATCATTTCAATTTGAGAATAAGTAGTTGTGATTCTTGTGAATTTTCTCGACTTAGAACAAAAGTTTCAATTTAAAGAATCACGAAGGCAAATTTGCTTAAATTGTAAAAAATGTTTAAGCTTATGTTCTGAAGCAAACATATATGAATATAATGTAGTTCATTACAGTCATGATTGTCATACATCTAATGATGATTCTGATAATATCATGATGAAACCAAAAGAAAGACTAATATAGGACAAAATTAAGGATCACACGAGACTAATTGAAGGAGTAGAAGTTGTAAGAAGATTTCAACCAAGGGTTAATGGCATAAAGATGGCCTGGACAGGATTCAAGGAAAAAGAACATTTGATGATTGACAGAAAAGAGATTGGAGGTGCTATTTTATGATTCGTTAGCTATTAACTTTATGATACTTAATTCAAATGAGTGCTTTCAAAGTACAAAGCGCGATTAGATTCACAAAGATTTCTTTTGCTACAACGTGTAAAGCAACATTTTAACATCAAATACCACTTTTCAATAAAAGTACTTACGCATTCAATAACAATAATTTCTATCTATATAAAAGCCAAAAAATAATAATAAATATAAATAATGAAGTCATAAAGGAATATCTAAAAATTAAAAATTATTGGTGAGATTGAGTGATAAGCTAGAGACTAAAAAGTGAAGCCAAATGTTATGATAATGGCATCGAAAAGCACACAACTGATGCATACAAAAATATTCTAGAAACAAGTTTGTAAACAAGAAAATTCTAGAATCACCAATAAGAATGGGCAAAAAAATATTATAGAAAACCAATAGCAAGAGAACATTGAAAAATAGAAACACTAAGGGCATGCTCCAATAGGACACATTAGAGAATTATTTGAGTAAAGATTCAATGACTAAGAGAACCACAGAGAAAAAGCACACATTCACGCCTTAGTTATTGCAACATAGCTGAATTAAATCATGAAATCTGAATTAGGATTTCATTTTAAGCCTAAGTTAAGAGTGTCGTGCCACTTTGCTTCACTTCTAAAGCACATTTTTAATGTAGGACTCTTCATATGTGAAAAAAGTTTAGATCATGTGAAATTGATCCTGAAATGGAAGAAAAGCTTGAATAGATGTTTATTAATGTGAAGCCTTTTAGGGCAACTACAAATTGATATTGATGATTTTTCTGATTTTAGTGAAAAAGAAATTCAGAAGAAAATGGTTTTGTTGACACCGGTCAAAATAAGAGAGCAGTCAAATCTATAAATTAGTTAGAAAGGAAAATGGGAATGGGTGGAGCAAGTTTTACAAGGAGCAAACTATCATAATTGATTAGAGGATGCGACAATGCAAGTACGCACCAAACCAACGAAAATTGGTCTACCATCACGATTTTTTTTCCATTAATTTAATTGATCAAACACCGAGGATACGTATAAATATGTCATTCTATTTTTTCTACAAAAATTATTAAGGATCCAAATAACAAAAAAATGGCCAGCAAGCAAAGGGTTCGTTAACAATCAGATCCCCTTTTTTTGGGGTGTCATGTGATTCGCATGTTCAAAATGATTGTAGGGACAAATTATATCATTTCATCTTTTTAACTGCAGCAAGAACTTCATCATTGAAGTTGCTTTTCTTAACATTGGAAAACTGTGTTAGGTCTTCATGAGAGTTAGGTAAACATAATGTTTTTGTAAAGCATTTTTTTAATTATTTTTAATAAAAATTATATATGTGATCGTGTGTATAAATGCATATACACATATGCATATGACTGGGGGTGTCACAAATTGATCTAACAGGACAATAAGAATGGAACCCAAATAAAAAAAATCTAGGTTGTGGTTGACCCAATTATTTTTCAGGTCAAGTTTAGGTCTCAAAAATAGACACATTTAGTTTTTCAAATAGGGCTTAAGTTGACCCGAAAACTCAAAAATGATGCAAAAATACCTCATTTTGCAGATTCAAGAGAGTAAGCTACAAGATGCAACATGGTGGAATCCAAAACAATGAAACTTGGAAGTGCTATGGATGGTTCACACCTACTTGTATTTTGCTTTCACAAGCAGCAAACAGCAAACAGCATATTGTTTCTCATAACTACAAGCCACAAGTCAAGGCCAAAGGCACAAAGTTCCGCCATTACTAATCTGCAGTTAGCACTTATCATATTTGGGTATTTTTTTATTCTTTTCTGTTTAGGGTTTCATCTCCACCCCTCCTCACCAGCTGCAAGGCAAACGGTTTGGGGTTCAGTCATTTCTGGTTTGTGGTTTGCTCTTCTCATTTTCTCCATTTATCCTCATTAATTCTTTGTTATTTAAGCTCTTATGGTTTAAACAAACCAGAAAAACTTTAAAATGTCAGAAAGAATAAAAGAATCACCTCGCATGTATTAAGAGATTTGAGATATTGCCTCTTTTAAGTGATGAAAAACAAAACTGTATATGTAAAAAGGTTGACTCAATCAACATGTGCGACAAAAAATTTGGCACCAGTTATTTGAAATGTCACTTAAAAACTAGCAATAAGAGAAATAATGTGATATATGCAAATTCATTTTACAAAATAATTCTAGATAATGTATTTTTATATCAGCCACTAAATTTCACCAATAAGGGCGTTGTAATTTACATACAGCTTGCATTATCATTAATTATTTATCTTTCAATGCATTAAATGGATTAATGTTAGAGCACTTTCGCTTTATGTGCTACAAAGCATGGATAAATCCATACAATGCTAACTAAAACACCCAACAGAGTTTGCTTAACATATGATTTGTAGACTTGGCTCTGTTTGGAGCAGCTGCAAGGCTGCGGCGCTGCACTGCGCCGCTATAATCAGCCGTTTGGGGCGGCGGTTCACTTGCGGCGAGGCGCGATTTACCCCGAACGCAGAACACAAAGAGTAACTTGCAGCTCAGCTTCCTCACTCGGCTTTTTACCCATTACCCTACCCGATTCATTTCTTCTCCCGTGAAAGAAGACGAACCGCGATCTTTTCCCCTCACCTTCTCTTCTCTAACAGCTTTCTCCTCTTCTCCAATGCATCTCACGCTACCCAATCGCTTCCTCCTCTTTTCATGAGTTCCTCACGCATAGGGCTTCTTCCTTCTCTTCGCACCGATAAGATCTGTTTTTTTTTTTTTTTTCTGTTTTCTTCGAGATGGAATAGAGGCGAGTCTCTGTAGTTCAGACATTTTTTATGTTTGCTAAGGTTGATTGTGCTGAGTAGCTATTACAGCAGTTGCATTATCATGATATTTGCTTAGATTGTTTGTGCTGGGTGATGGTCCGTAATTTCTCTTTAGAAAAATTGATTTCTTAGGTTGAGCATGCAGCGACAGGTTGATTGTGTTGAGCTCACCAAATGTAAGTACGAGATAGTTTTTTATCCTTAGAAAAATAACCTTCAACTTCAAGTGATCACCATATGAATTGATGCAAGAATTATAATGCTTACTAAAGGCCATGAAAGTGTCCAATGTTCTCCAACTCATTTTTTAGTTGCAATTTTATTGACCAAAGAAACATCATGTGGATTGTTTTCTGGATAAACAAGATGTGTGACATTGGTTATTATTACATAGGTTCACATTTTTTTAGGAGGATTTACACTCATGCCATTTAATTCCTATGTATTGATATATCTAACACCTAAACTTCAATTTTTACATATATGTCACCCGCCGTAGCATGAAAAGGTGTATTTTACTTCTTAAAACTTAAAATAATTATGTTTTTTTATGTGATATGAAAGACTTTGGTGGTATAAGAGTAAAAAAGTAAAGTTTAGGGGTTAGATATGTAAATACATTGGGTTGTATGCATGCATCTCAAAATTGAAATTTTGCCATCATTCATTCATGTGAAAATTGCCTCATTCTACTTGGTAGGGCATGTGGAAGGTACATCTACATAGATGTGATACATTTAATCATTTTTTATCTGTTTATGCCAGAAGAGGAATAAAAATAAATTCAACTTCTAGATGTAAGGCTTTCTATTAAAATGGAGAAGTGTTTTAAGAACATTGTGATATTGAAAACAAATTTCAATTTTATAAATATGTAATTAGAATCACTTTATTTTATGGATCCAAGTGTAAAATATACATTAATGAAGAAGTCCAACAAGGTTATAAAAAAATTACTTGTCATTCATTATTTGTTTAGAGTTTAATTATGTTTAATATTTTTTGATTGATAGTTATAGGCAAGAATTTAAGCATACATTCTACAATTCCCTAAAGGAAATAAATGAGGTTTACTATAAAGCTTTAGAGTCTGAGCAGAAATTACTGCAGTGTTCAATACAAAAGAACCAATAGGTTTAGGGTTTTCTGTTGCTTATAAGCCAAATGAGTAATGTTCCTCCTTTGAGTTATTTCTTTTAAATTTTATGACATTGTTTTTAGAGTATTGTTACATTGTCTGTTCTATTGTAGTCAAAAGATGGCTAATAAGACCAAAGAGATTACTACACCGACATTGTGGGAAAAAAAATGAAACTAATAATTTGCGATATTTGCCTCAAGAAAATTGAAAAGAGAAACAAACCAACTACCTTCTTCAATAAGGAGAGGTGACAAGATATTACAAAAAATTTCAAGGAAATTTCATAGTTTGATCGGATGCAATTGAAGAATAAGTAGGATTGATACAACAAGACAAAAGTTCAAACATAAATAATTTTATTCTTTGATTCAGTGTTTATTCTGGTTTTGTAAACTATGATAACAATATATTGCATTTTATGGAATTCAAATGTCCAGAAATGTTTCAATCTCTTTCAGACTAATTACTTTTTGATCAAGATTGTTCCTCCTGAACATTAGATAAATCATTTCATGTACTTTTTATTTTTGCATGCAATTATTTGTTATCATTTGTTGTGAGCTCACAGAACAAGCCATCTAGTAGATATACTCTATTTATTTTACTTGGATATACTCTTTGTAGTTGGTGTTGACCAGTTTTGATTTGTTTTCTACTTGTTTTCATCTTTTTTCAGATAATTTCGAGCTTAAAATAATTGACTAATAAATTCTATTTTGTTGCTTTCAGGAAAGATGAGCTCCATAAATACATGGATGTCCCTGAGATTGCTATGCTACTGCGGACTAGAGAGTTCCCTTTTGAGGTCACGAAAGACCCGCAGCTACTATCAACATTTTTACAGATGCCCCAGAGACTTGCAGAATAGTGTGACTTATCTGATGGACTGATGGTAAGGTTGATTCTGCTGCAGAAAGTAATTGCGAATTGATAGCATCATTCGAGAACAGTTTATGACGAGACATTCATCATCTTAATGTTAAAAACAATATCATCATTATTTTACTTGTAATTTTATTAGCTCTTTTCATTTTCTTAGCACTTTTGGTACTCATTGTTAAGTGAGTGGTGTATCTGAACTTTTGTTACATTTTGAAATCAATTTCTACTTCTGAAATATCAAATATATGGGTGTCATAATTCTTTTAAAAACAAATTTACTGAATAGGGGGCAAAATGATTATTTTTTCAAAAACAGTTGTCTCACAGCTGTTTTCACACAGCAGCAAAAAACAGGCAGTCAACTTCCCCGCAACAGATTTCTAAGGCAGCGCAACTGCAACTAAAAAGCTGAGAAGTTGCAGTTGCGTCAAACAGAGCCTCCAATTAACAGTGATGGATTTATTAATTTGATTGTTCATTTCAACGATAACATTTGGCGATAAAGTATTTGACCCTCTTCACTATTACATAAATTTAAAATACGAATACACAAACTTATTTGTTATGGAGTAGGGTTCGAGTTAGTCAGATTCAAGTAGAGCTGGTAAAGTCAAGTGCAAATTGCAATAAAATATAAATATATGGTTAAAATTTACACAAAATTTAAAACATTTGGCCCTATTCACTTTGCTTTTATATCTTTAAACAAAACTATTCAGTTTATTGCCATAAATTATAAGGAGCATAGTATATAACATGAAATTTACTCATATAAATTATTTAGAATAAATAGATTATTTTAGGGTTAAACAGTCTATGTCGACGTAGAAGAAATATTGGATGCACATGTTTGGCAAGTTAAATGAGTCAGGTTTGAGTTAGTCAGATTCATCACAAGTTGGATTTAGGTCAAACATTTCAACTTATTTAATATTTGGGCCAAGTAAGGTCAAACTTGAACATAATCCACGAACCCAATTGGTCGCCTAGCCCATTTAATATTTTTTAATAACCGTTTGGGCTTGTAGTAAAATTTATATATAGTAATATGCATTGTTTAAGGTGCATGCAAAGCGTTTTGAGGCTTATATCTAACAAATAAAAAAACAGACGAACACTTCAATTATTTGAGGCGCTCTAAAGTTTTGTATAACCTTATTTCATGCTTTGCATAGTTTTATAGGATGATGAAGCTCCCTTAGTTATTAATAAGATGCCCACGAATGATAAATGGTTTACGAAGGATCAAAATGAAAGTTTTTCCATCAAAATTACAAAAGGAAGATCTCAATATTGATTATTTTTTATTGAAAGAGTTCATGAATAACAAAAATTGATAAGAAAATGGCATAAAATATTGGTATAAAATTAAGTTAGTATATTTATTATGAAAGGTTAATATAGTCATATACTTCAATAAGATTTTAGTTAGATTTTATTGATGAAGTAAAAGATATATAATTGAGATTAAATATGATTAAGATTGGGAGGATGCTCATACAAGTTACGGTGAGGGAGGCAGTAAAGCAATCAGCTGCAATGATGATTCCGATAAATATTCTCAGAGCAATGAGCAAAACATTAAACTTTAGTTCTAAATCAAATTAAAAGGGCACATCCCCTATGTCATCACACCATTCCTAAATCTCACAAGCTAAGCCACTTAATGATAACAGTCTTATTCGCTTTACAATAACATCTATAAGATCATCAAGAATTATATTGCTCAAAAATTATATGGAACCACCATCTACAAACAAGGTCATCACTAAACATAATGCAGACACATTAAGCCTCTTCTGCCTAATCTTATTCATCCTACCTAGGCAGCCTTCATATCCAGTCGTGGCATGACTAAAAACATCATCCTTACAAATGAACTCCTCTATAGCTTCAACTCCTACTACCCCAAATATTTTTGCTACAAAATTGTCTTTCATAATATGAATCATCCTTTCTGTAAGATAGGCTCATGGTGTTGGGTTTCCTCCCACCATCAATCAGAAAAAGGAGTGAACCGGCCCAGTTCATTCCAATCACGATTAGGGCTAGCTGGGAAGGCAACTGGATTGCAATGTTTAGATACTCGTGATTAGGGGTGTAAACGAATCGAACACGAACGAGCAGAGCTTGTGTTCGTATTTGGTTCGTTTGAAATTTAGTTTGTTTGAAATAAGCTCGTGTTTGAAATTGTTCATGAAGTCACTGTTCGTGTTCGTTTCTTAACGAACGAGCCGAACACGAGTCGAACACAAGCTGTTCGCGAACAACAAGCCAGTTTGACATCCCTAATATTAATATATATAAATTAATTATATAACTTATATTATATAAATATAATATATATATATATATATATATAAGTATATTACTAATATAGTATATTAATATACTATTATTATTATTATTTTCTTATATATTATAATTTATAAAATTTAATTTTTTGAATATCATAAATTTTTTATATATAATTATTTTAATTTATTTTATATTTCGAACAATAACGATTCGAACACGAACGCACGCATCACTGTTCGTGTTTGGTTCATTTAACTAACCGAACGAAAAAAATTTGTTCATATTCGTCTCGTCTACTTATCGAACAAATCGAACACAAACTCATTGACGAACCGAACACGAACTGTTCGCGAAGAACGAGCTTTTTTGACAGCGCTACTCGTGATGCAGTCATGATTAAAGCTAGTTGAGAAGGCAACGATTGGATCGTTGCGTTTAGAGACCAGCATCGCTTGATTCAAGCCCCCAATCTGATTATAGTTCCTTGTCCTTACTCTGGCGTCGACAACAGGGTCAAAACTACATAGGTCGAGCTTGTATCTAAATTAAGACATGTTTCTTTTCCCTCAAGGCAGCCACTTGATGTGTGCTGCTCTTGTCAAATTTTGAGGATGAAGAAATCAACAATATGATGATGGGAGATTAAATAAATTCTACCACATTGACCGGTGCCAGTAACCACCTCACCCCCCACCCCCTCTATTTAACTTGCAATTATTTCTTATGGAAACTTACAGGTAGGAATCAAAAGAAGATTTATTTTCACTCACCAATATTCACTACACTTCATCTTAGACAATCCAAATAACTATATCTCATATTATCATATTATATTTTTTCTTTTTACTCGGGCATTTCAGTTAAATGCCCTTGTTTTACACTTTTCTTTATGCGGTTGAAAACAATCACTAGTCTAAAAAAACACAGTAATATAAATAAAAAAATATTCAGAATGGAAAACATTTTTTTTGCAAAATCACTTTCCCACAAGAGCTTTTGCAATAATTTCACAGCTAATTTTACAAACAATTGCAATTTCACAACTCGTTGAAATGCCATACAGAAAAATATTCCAGCCCAATGAAAAGCAATTAAATATGTGCATTTAAATGAAAATTAGTATTTAGTACGATATTGACGAAATTTAAGATCTGAATTTGAGTGAACAGCCTTCAACATGTCAAATGCACATACTGTAAACTATTTTTCAGTAGAATACAAGCAGCATTCATTGTAAAATTTCATCTGCATTGGTAATTCATTGCTTTTCTCATGTATACTAAAATAGAAAGTGCAAGTAAATCAGCATTACTATGCCATAGCTTCCAATTCTCCATCACTCAATAAATCACAATTTGTTCAATGCATGGTTTTGAGAACTTGCACACGAGGTACCCATTACTCTTTTTATCCATCCATGTGTTGAAATCAACTCCAATCCCACCATGCAACATTGTATCGCTGGTAGGATCAGAATAGTTTACCCGATCTGCAACTTCAAAAAAGGGTGATAAATGACAATGCCCTTGGGAGTATTTGCGGTGTTGAAAGCCTTTTCCAAGTTATAAAAAAAAACGTGAAATGGCTCTCCAGCAAAAATCATCTATGCATAGTTGCAACAATGCCCATGCACAGAATGATACGGGAGTTAACCCAAACCACAAAACAAAAAACAAATATTATTACTAAAAATGGTAAGGCAATGGCTTCATGGGCTCCAAACAACAAGTACGCAACGAATATCAACATCACACAGCTGTCTAGGATAATGGCAGCAAAGGAGGAGGGGGCAGGAACAGCAGCAGAGAAGATGGAGAGCCGGAACAATGATGGGGGATGCAGTAGACTTCCGAACAACCAGAGGCAGGCTGTCTGGGGCGGGGGCATCAAGGAAAAGGGCTGGACAGCGAGGAAACTGCAGAAAAACAGTAAAAGGGCTGTTGTTGGAGAGGTCTGCAATGAGAAGTGCGATGAATGAGGAGTTGGGAAGGAAAAACACCACCTAGAGACCAAGATACAATCCAAACATCACCTGGAACCCTAGAATATAGCCATCAAGAAGAGACATAAACAGCTGCCTCGATACAAAACACACATATACAAGAAAGGACTAAAAATGAATTATGGATGATAAGAAAGAAAGTATAAAAAAGGAAATTAGGATTGATTCGGCCAATCTCCTTGTTTCTCGTGATCACAGGACCTGGGTGGCTCGCATCCCGCGTTCAGAGCAAAGCGCTCCCGCATCAGTCTTTTTAAGTTGGGGGACATTCAACCTCATTCGTCAAAGCTTTTATTTTTTCATAGTATGGAATCAAGTCGGACACGTTGAAGGTGACAAAGTTATTGCAATCACCAGGTAAGTCAATCTTGGAGGTGTTATTCTAAAGCACATTCTAGTTGAATAAGTATTTATCCTTTTTTGTCACAATTTGAGCTGACACAATAGATAAATGAGTATTCTCACAATTAGGTCTCGAGCCACTACATCTATAAACTATTCCACCCACTTTCAGCGTTACACTAGACGTATCTGACAAACAATTATGTGAGGAGAAATTAACTTTGGGACGAAATCTGTGGAAATATGCGTCACTCTCACTAGCAACCACTCATGAGAGATCTTTTTCTTCTTTGGTAGAACTTGAATCTCATTAAAGAATTTTCTTCTCCACCAAACATCTAAGACAATTTTCCAAGTTGTGATTCCTCTCTCTTGTCTGGTCGCTGCTGAACTGAATCTAATTTCTGAATACATGTATATAATCTTTCAGAAGTGGCACAAATGTGCCTCATCTCAAACACGTTGAACCTCTCTTAGTAAGGGCAACTCAGAAAGTAAAATATATATCTGAATATCTCTTATATGGAGTTGTCATGCTTCTAATATCGATTCCTCAAACTCAAGACTGTTTTGGACAACCAATGTTAATTCGGTTAAAATCTCTCTCATGGGCTTAGCTGGAACTACGTGCATCTTTCAGTTGGAAGCTAGTACTCCTTTGTGTTCTCACCTTCATCAGTGCCTACTATGTCATTACACATTTCTTAAACATCCTGCCAGTGAAATGGATCAGTTCCATAATCATATAATCTGATTTAATATGCCCAAATTTATGGCACTTGAAATACTTTCTGGTTGGGACAAATTTGGGAGGAATACTGATTCACTCTACATGTTCTCTACTCTAAATTAGTTTCTCCTTGGGCAAAGTCGGCTTGGATATTCCCCTAGGTGTACTCTGATTGTAAGATCCTAGGGCTCTATCCTATACATATGATGTGGTGGTCGTTTGGTGATGTGGTTATCTTGACTTTTGAAGCTAGGGTCTAAACATTTGATCTGTGGTTAACTGGTAGGTATTGGCACTGCATCTCTCGTTTCCTCTTGGACCAGTTATTGATTTTGTCTTTTCTCTCACAGTTGAGTATGTGCTTCAAATTTTCCCCCCAAAATAATGCATTCTTCTTTAATTTGGCAGTGGTTGGTTTCACCAATTTGTCTTGTAGGACTTCTTGGTATTCAAAGAAAAGTTCCACAATTTTGCAGTCACTCGATGAACTTGTTCGAATTCAAGTGGCTGTCAAAATGTGGCAAATTCATCGTTAATTCAAAATTCAGACTTCTCAAATATTTCATGACATTTTGTGGGTAGTGGTACTTCATCCCTGAAATAGACATGGTGGAAGAGATTCACTCATTTCCTTTGATCTAAAAAGTCGCCCACGTGGCTACAGGTGGCCCGTCTGAATTGCCTCCTCTTGAAAGCGATAAACCTCTTACAATTGGAGGATTTCCTGCCACACATCCTCCATAGAAGATTCTCAAACATTTCTTTGCAAATTTCTCATAAACGGCATTGGCACATTTCCTCCTGAATAAGTCTCTAAATATTTGTCTATTTGGTGGTATGGTTAGGGTTTTGGTTTGGATAGGTGAAAGAGGGTGTATAGGGATATCGTAGGGTGAGAAAAAAAAATTGGGTGAAGGTATGGTTAGGTATGGATGGTGCTAGAAACCCTAGAAAAAGACTAGGGTTAGGTCAGCTCTAATACCAAAAAATACCCGAAATAAATCAAACCACAATAGAAAAAAAATATTATTAATGAAAGCAAATAGATGATTACAACTAATGCACTTAAAAGGAAAATTACAACAACATGACGCTCGCAAATCTGTAATAACAACAGACACGACACAAACGCTCAAACTAGGGTAGATCTCAGGATGGTGATCGTGATCATGATAAACAAGGGTTGGTAAGATGGTGAGATGGTGGACGAGTGGTTGGCAAGCTAAAAACAGCAAGGCAATGGCTTTTCGGGTTCCAGACAACAAGTACACAACAAATATTGACATGGCACGGCTGTCCAGGATAATGGAAGCAAAAGGAGAGGGCTAGAACAACAACAACAGTGAAGATGGAGGGCTGGAACAGTCGACAATCAAAGAAAGCCTGTCGTGGGAAGGGGGCAGTGAGGAAAGGGCTGAATAACAAGGAAACAGCAGGAAAACAGCAAAATGGATACAGTTGGGCAGCCTGCAGTGAGTAGGAATGCATGGCAACGAAGCCGGAGGGATGTGGAGGAATCGAGAAAGGATAAACACCACTTGGAGACCAAGATAAAGTTGCAGCACTATGTGATACCCTATGAAACAGCCCTCAAAGGGAACAAGAGACGTCAACGACTATTCCGACACAAAACACACGAAAAAATAACTTCCAAACAATAACACATCACATATATAGGAAAAAACTAAAAAGGAATAAAGGATGCTAGGAAAGAAAACATAAAAAAGAAAATCTGAATTGATTCTGCATATCTCCCTCCCGCGATTGCAAAAACTGTGCTGCTTGCGACCTGTGTCCAGAGCAAAGCAATCTCATCACGGAGAGAGAGAGAGAGAGAGAGAGAGAGAGAGAGAGAGAGAGAGAGAGAGAGAGAGAGAGAGAGAGAGCCGAGGGGGGTGTTATGGAGGGCGAACAACATTGAAAAAAAATATGCCAAAAATGGAAAATCATTGTACATCTCAATTAATTCCACATCTTCAATACATCATCATTCATCCCAATTAATCCCACATCTCGTAATCTCTTTCCCAATCCCTAACTGCCTGTTTTACACCAACTAAATTACTTTGTGAAAGATAAGAGTTTCGAAAAAAGGAGCTATGAAAACTTTTCAAGTGTAAGTTTCCTTCAGGATTTTTGCCACTCAAGGCCCGAGAATTTCTGGGTACAACAAAAACTAGCTTATTTAAATGAGAGATCAAACTCAGTTATTTAAATGATATTAAAGCAAATAAAAAAAGAACAAGAAATAAAAAAAAATTAACATCACAAACAATAAATCTAGGATAGAATATTGAGATGAATAAAGGCCTACTTGTCCATGAGCAGGTTGCCTAATATTTGATACTGAGGGAGTCCATTCTAATGACATTGTAGGCTCAACGTTGCTGTCCTTATAAGGACTATATTCCTGAAATGAAAGCAACTCATGCATCATGTGGGAGGATAAGCCAAAGATAGTTTTAGCAGTAATCCATTTAAACCTCTGAAATTAAGCCATCAACTTGGAACAAAAGAGGCACACACCCTGGTGTTAGTCATCTTAAAGGATCTACAATGAGGGCGTGAAATTTTGTACAATGCTGATTTGCCTTTAGGTTTTTGAGCCATACAGTCATTCCCAGAATCTGTAGGAATTAAAGGAAAGGATGCAGCAGATCTGGAAGCAATAGCAGCAATTGATGGTTTATTTCCGAACTGTAAATTCAATGGGGAAGCTTTATATATTTGACTTTGCAAACCGAGTGTAGAAGGGGCTGCTTTTCGAAGCATAGAACCCATGTATGCCCTAGCAATTTCTATTGGGGCGTCAGAATCTCCCTCAGAAAACTGTATGGACCACAAGCAAAAAAAATAAGATTTAGTAACCTCAAAAGAAATGTATTGCTCCAACAGCATATAACCACTTTAGCATAAGAAACAAAAAAAAAACTACATTATTAGCCTGACAATTTCAGTTCCTCGTCCTCCAACAAAAATCTTACTTGCATAACTAAACAAGCTAATAACTTTTTCAACCCATATAAATGAGCATATGCAGGAAGAAGTCAAAGAAAAAGTCACTGCTAAGATAATGTAAGAAATTAAATTAACAAACAAAGAATCCTAAAAAATTGGTGATCAATAAGTACACTTCATCTGCATGATTAAGATATCAAAGCAGCAATTAAAAACCTTATCCACAAAAGTAAACTGCCAAGCCTTCCAAAAAATTATTAAACCTAAATAAAAAAACTAAAACAAGTGCCAATCTGAACAGCTCCACAATTATGATAAGGCTAGTTTGCTTAGAAACACAAAAATCAACAAACCTTCCTAGAATATGGACATCAAGAAATTTGTATTATACAACACAAACAATGGCATTGCCTGGTTCCCATGCACTGAAGTTGCAGCAGTGACTGGGGATGGAGTAGAACAATTATGATAACTCTATATGCCATAGAAAAACAAAAAAGTGTGGCGAATGAAGTCTTCTATTCAAACAAAGAGGTGTATTTAGGGAAAAATATCTTAAAAGAGTTTTGGCTCAATCAACTCCCAACAGCATCAAAAGATACGAAGTGCTAATAAAAAGAACTGTAACTGCCTTGATATAGACCAAATAAATGAAAAAATGAACTAGACAGCTCTGGTTATGTTAATTATCACAACAAGAGAAACAAAAAAAAAAAACAGATTGAGACTAGTATGCTGAAACAAGGATCAAAAGATAGAGTCAAAGTGACATTAAGTAAGAAGAATACAAACCAAATTAGAAGTTAGAACTTAAGCAGTGCACTACACAGTAATTTATGAAAGTGGATCCAATTAAGGGTCCAATATGTAATTTTGCACAAATATGGTTCATCTTCATAAAGGATAAATTAACAAAGATAGCTGAGGAAATGGTCATGCTCTATAACTACGTGGTAGACACTGTTAACCGATAGGGGCTCTATTAACAGTGCAATGTCAATGACAATGATGCGTCACTAGATAAGTCAGAGTTTCACGACTGTTAGGAAAAGCAATGGATGAATGAAATAGGTAAACAATGCAACGCTCTGAAAGTGTGCCAGCGGTAGTGTCAGCATTATTCTATATCAGTAATATATATATACTGAACATTTAAAACAAATCCCAAGAGACCACTATGATAAGCCAAAAATACACGCCAATAGGTTTTAAAGTAGTAATAGAAGCTACTGGCTTATAGAAGCTTGTGCCTCTAGAGGACAATGCAGCAACGTTATCCAGTAGAAGTGCTACAATAGAGAATGCTAGAGACTACTATCAACAGCTGCATTTCATATGATAAGAAAGTGATGCCGTCGTAGAAACATTTTATCTTGCTAGTGCTATGGATAGAAAGGAGAATCGATCAAACAGATCAGGATCAAAAAGGGAAGAAGAAGCCATTAGCCAGAAGAAAGAAGCCATATGATATAGGAGATAGAGTAAAACCCAATAGAAAGAAAGACTAGCCAGCAATTTTTTTTTCAATAATCACAATGTCATAACGATTAAAACAAATCCAGGGAACCCTTTAAATGGAGTGAGGCTACATAGCATAAAGACCAACAAACTCGTCAATAACGAGAACTGACATTAATACATAACCTATAAAATTATAACATTGTTGTGTTGTGCTCTCCATCAACTCACTTGAGGAGCAAATAACACTTCTAGAAGAGTTGAATATTTTGCGCCCATGGAGGAGTAGCATTAGAGTAGAATTGTGCACCAGTATTTGTACACCAAGAAGATGGCAGACAATATAGCCTGGAGGGTGTGAAGCAGATCGAGACCAATCATCATCAGCCTATATAAAACCAACAATCCAGGCAAAAATTGAATGACAGTATGGCTTTGGCAGCACTGGTAGCACTAAGTCAACCAATATAACAGGTGATAAAATGGGCAACAACACACAAAATGAGCGAACATTTTGCATCTCTATCTCAAGTTATAGTGGAAAAACATAAATGAGTAACTCCTAGATTTAACAGCTTGCTTGGTGGAAAACTCAGAATCGATCAAACAACTAATCAACATCCTCAACATGAAGGCTACGTGGAGTTAGTGGGACTAATCGGTCTTCTGGGTAATGGGTGGACCTTGCCTTTGTGGTTGAAGGATATTTTTCATTTCCTTCAATTTTGTTTAAAATGTTACTTTTTTTCTGCTGGAGAGAGGAAAGGTGGCCTGAGATCAATGGAAGGAATTTGATTAACATAAAGTGAGTTGTTATATGATCATATATATGATCATTGGACGTATGAATTCTAATGATGGAACGATTAAACAAATAATGCATATGGCTCGTCTATGGATTTTTGTTCAACTAAAGGGTAGTAATGATAGGTATCATTATGTGAATATCAGAACTGTGACCTTTATTATGTCAAAAAAAGAACACTTTCAAAATTAACCATGGTGATCATATCATAATTGCACGTGATAATAAAATGCCATAATAAGATGGGTGAGGACGAGGACTGTTTGATTATGATTCAACTATGGTGGTGAGTTTAAAAGTGAGAAAAATTATGGTAGATTACAGTATTGCTATTTTATATAAGCTATTAAGAACATACATGTCTTCATTCATGACTGAGTTACGTTGATTGAGAAAGCTTTTACTAATTATGAGGAGAATTTTAAAAGATATCAACGATGGGTGGAAAAATTTCGGCAAACAAGATTTAGAGATTCATGTATGAAAGAGAAATACCAACTAAAGTAGATGAGGAAGATTGGGGTTAAAATATGAATGAGAAGATTTTTTTTATATACTTCATAAGGAAAAAAAGGTTGGGCTGGTTTAAAGCAAATGAAAGGGAAAGAGAGAATTTAACTAATGCTTTTATGCATGACAATATCAAAAGTGATGTCAGGCAGTATTTAGATTTTGGGAATATTTTTCATCCTGCTTAAAAAAGATGGTCTAAAGCACGCAACAAAATTGGGTTGTTCGTTAAGGTGACAGAATAAATTTAATTCATGTTGGCATAAAAACTAGGGATAGAAATCAGTAATAAATATTTTAATCATATAAAAAAGGTGCAAGAAAATAAGAGAAATAGGGACATAAAAAAGGGGACTTCATTGGCATTGATGTCAAACAAAGCAAATGTGAATGCGTTTGACCTTGATGATGCCAAATATGAAATGAAGCGAAAAAAACAATCAGAAAATGGCTAAGAAAGGGAGAAAAGAGTCCTTCAACCATACACGATAGAAAAGATAAAGAAGAAAGCGGAACAGAGTAAGGTTGAGCGATACAAACTTATATGCATTCTTCATGTAGTAGTGCTTAATACAATATCCTAGAACCCTTTATACAAACCATGGGTGGTCCACAACATAAAAAAACTACCGTAACCATGACCATAAAAAGGCATTAATATATCCTTGATAAATAAATATGTAATAACAGGGCATCAAAAGTTTTTGGACGAATACAACAATCTATCCAACATAATAATGATTAATAATCCTAACAAAAAATTAATAATTGCAATTTACAATAATTCAAACAAAAAATAGCCATAGGTCTTATTTAAACAGGAATAAACTTACTTTTTATAATCCCAGGTATAAAACTACAGAGATTAACGTGGAAAATTTTTCAAAAAAAAAAAAAAAAATCAGTGAGCAGGAGGTATCCTCAAGAACATAATGAGCACTTTCAACCCATAATTAATAAATGATTGACTCGCATGTTAAAGGATCTACTCAAATAAAGAAGTCATTTACTAACATTAGCATGTACTGCATAAGTGTCATTTCCATGTAAATTAGCTAGCTGCCCCATTTGACCTTCCAATCTTGAAGTGTTTGCATTTTTCTTTTCCTTTTCCTCTTCCATTTCCTCGTGACTGACTGCTTGTTGTGATGAACTCGAATTAATACTTGAATCATCATTTATCTTCCCCTTATTCTTGTACTCTGTAGATGGTAAAGTAGAAGGTTCAATAGTTCTTGAATGTAGCAACTCTGACAAGCGATCAATTTCAACTCTGTAAAACAATATAAGCAATGTTAAGCAAAAAGTATAGAATGAGAATCAAGAGTTAATGAGAAATGAATAAGTAAGTAGTAATTATCACCATTATAAGAAATATCCCAACTACTAGGCATAGTTTATGAATCAGTCCATTAGAATTCTTATTGAGTGTTATATGGGTGGATTTTATTTTGGGTATTCTTTTAGGACTTTCAGCTCTTAACCCCACCACAGTAGCAACACATGATGAAATTTTTGCACTCAATTGCACATTTGGCAAAATAATTTATGTTTCAACAACTTCATCTTCAATAGCTGCCACTCTGACTCTTATAACAAGGTCTCGCTCGATTCCATGAAAGCTTTACCAAATATCCATCTTACACAAGTAATGATATCTCATTCAATAAGGTGATCATGTTATGTAAACTATCTAAATAAGAAAAAAAAATATTCATAAAAATTCTGATTAAAATAAAAGTGGCAAAAATTAGGCCAAGATCACATAATTAGTGTTTTGAGTACAAGAGAAATAAACTGAAGTTAATATCACAAAAAAAATAGCAAGACTAGCAATAAACAAAAAACTTTTAAATTAGTATGTAAAGCTTTCAAACATCACTAATTCATAAATGATATTAATATTAAACAAATGTTACAAGATGGGCAATACTTTCCTTGAAAACCTTCTCTTCTTGAGTAGTTGTTCGAGTTCAGAAAAGGAGGCATCGCTGTGAGAAATTAATTCTTGCTCAGATTTATCACTTCCATCATAGACAATTGAAAGCCTTACATCAGTGGGACTTTCACGCTGCTCTCTAACTTCCAGCGAGGATTTCTGTAAGTTATTCTATAAGCACAAAAAATTAGAAATGCAAAATACCTTAGAATGATATGACATGAAAATAGTTATTAAAATGAGAAAAAAATGCATCTCCCAAATAGAAAAGAAAAAAATAAAGCTTCTTCAATAAAAAAATTTATTTTAATTGACAAGTAAAAGGCAAAATATTATGAATATCCAATTTAAAGGCATCCCATAAACCAAACAAAAAGTGTATCTAATAAAACAAAAGGATGTCATGAATTAAATGTAACTTAGCAATTAGTAATCAGTGAGATGAAAGGAAATCACAAACACAATTAATCGAATCATGCATTAATAAATAAACACGAAATACCAAATTAATAAGAAGAACGGCATATTTAACATCTCTCAGTAACCCAAAAAAATGACAACATAAACACCCCAAGATCATTATAGGAATGGGAAAAAAACACAAAAATCAAAATGTATTGAACAATTCATAAAAAGATAGAAGCAAATGAGAGAAGATAACTCAATAATTTAAAGACGTAATCATGTAACCCTAATACCTAATTATGCCAGACCTTAAAATAAAGCGAATCAAAAAAAGTTCATAAAGCATTATTATTTACCTTGATCCACTAATAATAAATGATACACTAGAGAAAATAAACATTAAACAATTTGTAAAAGATCACTCCTATTGTTGATGCTTTAGAGGCAAGCTAAGAAATTTAAGGGATTACAAAGTTGGTGGTCCATTATTGTTAGACAAATTGTCAATCAGTAAGTTTGTTCAAAAAATGAAAATCTCTATCAGTTAACGAAAAAAACATGAGTAAGCTGTTTAATATCTTCATTAATTTCAACGTAATGAGTAATTGCAAAAGGTATCTAGAGAGTGAGAGCCCCAAAAAAAAATACACAACATGAAAAACATTTCTTCTCTCTCTGTGATAGCAAAGAACTAGGAACAAACAAAAACCCAATCATCTTCCGCCTCAGTCATGCACTACATGCATCTACTACATCCTCCACATATTATCCACCATAAAAACTTGTTGCTCCACCGTAAGCAAATGCTACTCCATTGTAAGCAACTACAAGTAGAAAAACTTGTACTCTCTTTAAAGAAACTTCAAATAATCAATTAGTCATAATTAAATCTTAATAGATAGTACAAAAACCTTTAATCTTCATTCAAATTAAGTGGAAGAACCCATGTAGAGAAAACCTCTTTCAAAAAAAAATAAGCCAGGTTAAGTGTTTGAACCCATACCGAACAAAAATCATCTTGCTTTTGCTATATAATATGTAAAGTCCTCAATTATGTCCTAACTAAGAAACTCAATGACCTCCAAACCACGGCCAAAATATCTTAAGACGAGGTGAAGCAAATAATCTTCAAGGTATGTGGTGTCACCTTAGTCTATGAGATTAAAACAAAAAATGTGCCAACAAGCATTCTTTTGATTACCAAATATTATTACAAAATAAAAAGTATGTGGCTCAATCATGATTATTGTCAGCGTATCAAAGTGAGATGTAATGAAAATGTTGCGATGCTATAAACTTTTATAGAAATATATAATTTTTAAATTTTTAGCTAGAAAAAATATTAAATATGAGCAAGCATGCATTCAAAAACTTATAAAAAGACTCTTGTATGTAAAAAAGAGTGAGACACTAGAAAACACAGTTGGTTGTTAAATGTTACGACAAAACTTCCTTTTTTCTTATTCCCAATTGAAAACATATATTACATATTTATTCACACTCCCAACTCTCTAGATAGGAATAAAATATAAAAAAGATCCTCTAATTAGATTGTCTAATATCAAATTTCCTAATACAAGCCTTCTAATATACATGGTTCAGATTTATTACTTTCCATAACAAACCCCTTCAGCTGGAGCATAGATATTTATCATGTCAAGCTTGTTACGAATATAAGTGACCCTCGTTCCATTAAAGACCTTTGTGAAAATATCTCCTAGTTGTTCCCTAGTCTTCACATGAGCTATAGAAATTTTATTATGTTGAATCTTTTCGTAAACAAAATGACAACCTATCTCAATGTGACTAGTTCTTCAATAAAAGTCAGGGTTTGAGGCAATATAGATTGCAACTTTGCTATCACAAAACTTTGCTAGAACTGTCATCTTAAAACCCATTTTGGTCAAGAGTTGGGAGACCGACATCAATCCACTTAAAGCTTGTGTCATCGTTTGATACTCGGATTCAACATTGGACTGTAACATTTCATTATGTTTCTTACTCTTCCATAGAACCAAATTACCACCAACAAAGACACAATATCCAGTAATAGATCTTCAATCAATCTTGGAACTTACCGAACCTGCATAAAAAAATAAATAAATAAAAATAAAAAATTGAATATTTCTATGCCCGTGATTCTGACATGAAATACCTTATCCACGAGCTCCCTTGAGGTTATATAGTATTTATTCTAAAACCGGCCAATGATGGATTATGGAGGAAGACATAAACTGATTTTTAGTAATAACTGAGTGCACAATGTCAGGATGAATTACAGAGATGTAGATTAATTTTTCCACTAACTTCTTATAATATTTAAGATCATTAAAAGACTCTCCATCCTTGGTAAGTTGGTAATTAAGAAGCATCAAAGTACTACGTAGTTTATCTTATAATTTCTCAAATTCTGCTAACAAATTCAATGCATATTTCCCTTGAGATAGAAAGATACCCTTCTTGCTCCTTAATACCTCAATTACCAAGAAGTACTTCAAGAACTGGAATCTTTAGCGTTGAACTGATTTTGTAGAAATAATTTCAATAATAAAATTCCTTACATATCACTTTTAGTAATAATAAATAATATCAACATAAATCCCCAAAAGAATGATTCCCGAAGCAAATTTATTATAGAATACACTGTGATTACTTCTACATTTCAGCATCACAAACTCATCTACTGCTTAGCTAAAGTTTTCAAGCCATGCTCAAGGGTTTTGCTTCAATCCATATAAAGACTTATGAATATGAAGTACTTTCATAGATTCCCCATGAACAACAAACACAGGAGGTTGCTTCATACATAACTCTGCTAAAATATCACAATGTAGAAAAGCATTCTTCACATACAGCTAATGCATGAGCCAGTATTAAGTGCAGCCAAGGATATAAATAGGCGAAACAAAGTTAACTGAACTACCGGAAAGAATGTAGTTGATCGCATAAGTTCGAGCATAGCCCTTAGCAACCAATCGAGCCTTGAGAAGAACCACAAATCCATCAAAATGAAACTTATTTGCAAAGACCCATTTACAGCCAACAACCTTCTTGTCATCAGGTAGTTCAACTAGTTCCAAAGTTCCATTTTCAATCAAAACATTCATTCTCATTAAGAGTCTGTTTGGGGCAGCTGCAGCTTATCCAGCTTCTGCTGATAAGCAGTTTATCCTAATAATTTGTTGATAACCAGCTAATCCGGATAAGCTGTCTGGCTGTTTGATTAGTGCGTCTGGAAAACAGCTGATCATGAAAAATTGACCATTTTTCTCCTGTTCTGAATAAGTTGTTTAACTGTGTGGTTAGTGTGTTTTGTAAACAGCTTATTTGGAAATTTTTTTAGTTCAATGAATAATCTGTGTGGCAGAATATTATTTTCTCAAATGTCAAGAAATGAAAATGCAAAAAAGTTTAATAATATTTATATAACTCAAAAAAGTTTTGATTACATCAAATAAGCAGTGACATATATAAAAATTCATTGCATATTCACACACTAATATGTATTATAATGACCCAAAAAAAAATAACATGTTAAAATTACAAGGAAAAATATGACAATATCGACTTTAAAATGTAAAATCATATCATGACGAATGTTGCCCGCTTCTGATATAAAATTTCTTTGAATTTAGTTGTGATATTATGCCAACATTCTTTATTAAAAAAAGTTGTGGGTCGATTTCCCAATTCGACCTCCCTCACGCATAGATCACAAAAAGTATTAGTACTTTCTCTCTCTCATATAGTCGATGAACCAGTCTTTAGATTTACTCATCTTTTACTGTCACATGAACGGATGGTTAGATGACATTATGACCGAAAATGAGCCACTTATGATATGGACTATGCATATGTTAAAAAAATTCAAGAAAAATAATGAATTAAAATATATATTGGTGAAACATAAATGTGCTTTTAATATAACCATTATACATGAAACCTCTCTTTTTCTTTATTATTATAGTATCACCGTATTTGAGTAAAAACCAATTGAAATTTGAAACACATAGAGCTGAGTAGAAATTCTAAAGCAATGCTAGCAAAGACAGCCCAAAGGCACAATTCATTGCATTAACTCCATGACAGTTTTATAACACCATGATAGTTTTAAAAATGGCAACCAACAATTCATAGGGGCAGCTAGCTAATATGGCAACTCAAACAGCCAGAACAGGGACTATTTTAAAAATGCTAACCCAAAATCATTCCTGCACTAGCTAATATGGCGACCAAACTTTTTATAAGCTTTCCAGGAATAAATTAAAAATGCTCTAAGCATTCAAAAATTCATTTTATTCTATGATTCAACATATGCAGCAAAGATTCATTCTTTTAAATAGCCATAGAAATATTTTCCTCGCATGAAGACCATATGAGCAACAAACCCTAAAACATTTCAGTAAATAAAAAAGAAACATCAGTCATTTCGAAGAAAAGATAGGAATGTTGAATCGAGAAGAAACAACAGACATTTCGAACAAAGATCTACATTTTTACCGGCGAAACTTGCTTCCCAAGAACTGGATCTAGGTTTTCTCCCACAAAAGACTTCCACATTAACCACAAAGAACATATCGATCGAGATGTGTTTCTACGACATGGGGGAAAGGAGGTAGGAGCCGAGCGAGGAGAAGATATTTCTTACCTGCGGAGGCAGGAACGGAGAGGAGGCAGGAGCAGAGTGGAGCGACTTTGGAGAACAGGATTAGGGATCGGGATGTTTGCGAGGGGTAGCGACGTAAAGATCTCGAGGCCGAACCCATACCCCCGCGATCCGCGTGCTTCATAAAATAAAAAGCCCGTTTAAGAAAATGCTCGCCAAAAGCGGAAACCAAACATTAATACGCGTTTTTAAAAACGTCGCCGCACTTTTAAGCTGCCCCAAACTGAGCCTAAGTCTTGCTGCCCGCCACCCAGAATGGGATAGGAATTGCTAAACAAATCTTACAACTTTAACAAAGTCAAGAGAACCAACAAAGGAGCAATAAGTAGAAGATAAATGATTAAAGTTATCAAAAAAATAAATGAGATAGGCGCATTGACATTCACCTTTTCGAAGAGCAAATGGTAAATCAAGATCACTAGGAGGAGGATCCACTGAGAAAGATGATACCAGTGTCAAACTAGGATCAGAAGAACAAGGTCTTCTTGAGTAAACATTTGTGATAAATGGCCTAGGTTAAGGCACTGGAGGTAGAGTTGGAGTAGGAAATGAACTTATGATGTGATACATAAACAACTCATTAGAATCTTGTGAGAATTTAGGCACTGATAAGCCACCAAAGATGGGGGTTTGTTCATGAAAGAAGATATTAGAAGAAATCATGTATTTGTTCAAGAAAGGGCCAAAACATTGATGCCCTTTTTGTAGACGAGAATATACTAGAAAGGCACACCTTAATAACTTACGGTCTAATTTAGAAATTTGTGAATGATTATCATGAATAAAACTAGCACACTCAAATCTGTGCGGTTAAATAGAAAAGAGAGAATTAGTTGGAAACAAAACTTGGTACAATGTTTGATTCTATAAAACAGTAAAGGAACCTGATTTATCAAAAAACAAGCAGTAAACCAAAACAACCCAGAATTGTTTAGGCACATTTGTTTGAAATAAAAGAGCTCTAACAGTCTCAAGAATATGCCAATTTTTTTCTTTCAACTCATGCATTTTGAGATGAAGTATCGACGCGGGATGACTAGAGAAGTATCTTGTTTTATGTTATGTAAGGTTGAAATGGTGTAGAAAAATATTCTTGAGCATTGACGCTTCTTAAAATCTTAACCAAAATATTGAATTTAGTTTTAATTTTGACAAGAAAAAGATTGAAAATATGACGGTAACCTAATACAATATTTCAAAAAATAGAGCCAAGTCATATGACAAAGTCATTCATAAAAGTGACAATATCAAAATCCATTAGATAAATTAGGAAAGGTTCCTCAATCATCATAATGAACCAGCTCAAAGTTATGACTTACTCTTTTATTAACTCTAAGAAAAAAATAAAATTAATGGTGATTAGCAAATTGACATGAATCACAATCTAAAGATGATAATTTTTTAAACTAAAGGTACAACTTTTTAGCATTGATAGTGATGTATGTCATGATCGAAAATGGATCTCAAAAGGAGATAAGGTGTTGTTACAGACTATGGGTCGAGGTACACCTCCTTATCCACAACGTATAGCCATCCTGATTCTCATCTTTTACCAATAATCTGCTCTGTCATAAAATCCTGAAATAGATAATAACCGAGAAAACATAAAATACAACAATTAAGAACACGTGTAATTTTTCTACCATAAACAATATTAAAAGCGAATTGAGGTAAACAGATGGTACCTGAAAAAGAATATTAGAGGTGGATCCATCTGCTAAAATAACAGAAGAAATGTACTTATAAAAACTAGAAAAAAATTTTGGATTATATCTCATGTGATCTGTAGCACCAAAATTAATAACACATTGTGTGGAAGAGAAAATAAGACAAGTATCGTTGTTACCTGGCTCGGCATGGGCAGTGATATGCTTCCCGAGATTTTATGAACTTAAGATATTCATCCGTAGAAATCAAAAAAGTTTGACTCTAAAAGGCTTCATTAGTAATGACCATGTAGGTCGATAGTGATTTAAAACCATTTTGGCACTTTTTGAGGAACTTCTGACACAGTATCTTTGTATGATCATAATCATGACAAGAATACACACTACCTTCGAGCCTTTATTTTTATAATTCGGTATTTCACTTCTGTGGCAGTAAATTAATGAAATTAGTTGATATTATAATTCATAAAAACATAAATATCTTATGTATGAGTTAGAGAAAAAACTAAGAAGATTAATAGCTTAGATTTTAAACTTTAGTATTCAGATGAGAATTGACACATGCGTAATTATATATCAGAGCTTGAAAAATGATTTTATAAAATTAATAGAATTGAGGATAGAATTATAGTCCTTAAGATTGTTGTTGATACAAAGATTTTTAATATTATAAATGCTTATGCGATTTAGATATAGATTCAAAAAAAAAATTCTGAAATGGCATAGAAGAATTAATATAAATGATACTTCTTGAAGACAGAATTTTTATTTGAGTATATTTAAATAGACATGTCGATAGAGTGATAGAAGATTTTAGAAATATTCATTGAGACTACATTTTTTGAGTGATTAATGAAGGCGGAGTCATATTAGATTTTACTTTAGCAAACAATTTTGTTATTGCTAAGACTTATTCAAGAAAAGATATGATCATATTATTGTTTATAAGAATTGATGTAATAAAAGACAAATTGATTATTTTCTCACGAGAAGAAGAGATCGTCAAGAATGTAAAATTATAAGGTCATTCTAAGTGACAATTTAAGTACTCAACATCGATTATTAGTTCTAGATTTTAAGATAAAGAATTTTAAAATAAAGAATATTATGAACCATTGTCATAGAATTAGTGAAGGCACTTAAAATACACAAATACAATTATTCTTATGAGTAAACTTCAAGATTTTAAGATTTGAGATGTTTGTGAAGAAGCAAATTCTATCTGGGAAAAAGTAACAAACACTATTAAACAAGTGACAAAAGATGAACTTAGAATCAAAAAGAAAATTTTCTATAAACGAAAATAGTTGGTGGTGGAATAATAATATGTAAAAAAAGATAAAATATAATAATTTATGTTATAAAAACTTGTTTAAATAAAAGCTTAGAGAACTAGGAAAAATGTAAAATGGCTCGTTGGGAGTACGAGATTAATTTGTCGTTAAAAAACCTGATTTTAGTGATCTTCAGAATAAAATAGATACTAAAAATATTGAAAAAAACATGTATCAACTAGTCAAACAAATAGAAAAGAAAAGTAAAGATTTAACTCAAATAAAGTGTATTAAAGATGAAAATCAAAAAGAATTTAAATATATATATATATTCAACATAAGTAGGTGAGTTATTTTGATAAATTTTTCAATGAAGTTTCTAAAATATGATTGACCTTAGTGATATTTGTATGTTTAATAATAAAATGCTTCATTTTTACCATTGCATAAAAAAAAGAAGTTAAGGAAGCTTTAAAGAAAACAACGGGTGAAAAATCAATAGGACCTCATAACATCCCAAGTGAAGTGTGGAAATATTTAGGAGATTTGGGAGTTTCTTTGCTCACTAAACACTTTAATATTACTGTAAAAACTAAAAAAAAATGTATGTGTAGGAAGAGTATTTTGGTCCACATTTTTAAGAATAAATGGCATGAACGAGCGTTCAAATTAAAAAGGAATTAAGTTGATGTGTCATACTTTAATATTATGAGAGAGGGTAATTGAACATAGCTTAAGACATATTACAAAGATTTCTCATAATCATTTTGAATTTATGCGAGAAGAGTATTTTGGTCCCCATTTTTAAGAATAAATGGCATGCACGAGTGTGCAAATTATAAAGGAATTAAATTAATGTGTGTCGGCACTATTTTTGGTTGGGGGAGTTGCCCGTAAGAAACTGTTGGTCACCGGAATCGAAATCGCGTCGTCCGCTTCGGAAGAACGTTTTAATTTACATATAGATTTAAGTTTAGAAAAATATGAAATCAAACTTACCCTATATTTTCATAGTCTAAATGAAAGAGTGTTTTACCTCAAATCTTGTATTTATCCCGAAGGAGTGAGGCTCGATCAAATAAACTAAATATATGACGTTCGTTTGGCCTGTGAAATCATTTTATTTGCCGACAAATTCTCCTATTTAATATGAAAAATTAAATAGGATTTATTTTAAATTTGGTTCAGAAAAGCTTCTTATAAGGGCAAGTCTCTATAGTTAATTATATCTTAAATGACTGAAATCACCTAAGAATACTCTCGATAAAAATCATGAAAAATTATCTTCAAAGAGATCAAAAAGATAGGATTTTTCAACTATATCAGACAAAAAGGTGTGAAAGCGGAATGATTCGAATTTGAAACAATTATTATAGAATCTAAAGTAAGAAGAACTAGGGGATATCACAGATCAGAAGAAGAACCTCGGTGACTTCACAGTCTACCCTATGGTTTGGCTTCAGTTTCGAGGAAGAAATAGACAAGTGTTTTATCCTGCCAATTTTATTTATTTAAGACTTACATTCATGTGAAACGATCACACAAATAACCTGAAAGATGTGAGGATTTAGGTCGTAATGAACTACAACCTCGGGATCCTAAAATAAGTTAGGGCTTAGATCGCACAGTAGAACTGTACAAATGCCTAAAGGAAAAGTTGAGGATTTATGTCGCACCACGCGAACGTCCTCGAAATCCTATGGATTGTTGTTTAATTTCTAAGAAAGGAAGGAATTAGTTGGTGTAGATATGTTTTGCTGTTGAAGATGACCGTGTTGCCCACCGCGCTAACTTCAAACTCATTGTCGTGGCGAGTTTAAGTTTTTTAGGATGTCAGGTTACGATGTCAAATCAGGCGGCCCTATGGTTGTAGTTCTTCAGTTATTTTATAGGTAACATGTTGAAGTTGTACAGTATATAGCATAACAGTAGAGTATGTAGCACAAGACAAACAGTAGAGTATGTAGCACAAGACAAACAGTACAACATGCGGTGTAAAGGAAAAGTAAAAAAGTACAACATGTATGTGATTTGCATGAAAGTAACATGTTGTAAACATAAAACAAATATGTATATCTGGGAGATCTGTTGTTCATTAGGTGTAACTGATGCAACAGATAAAAGCAACAAAACTTGAGGAAGAAAGTTGAAATGTTTTATATAAACAAAAGCAAAGAAACGTCACCCAGAAAACTCGAGAAAAAACGGTAAATGACCCAAACGAGGAAATCGACGAAGCGTTAAATCGATGAATATCGTAGAAAACACAGGAAAATCTCAAAAGAGGACCACGAGTGCTTTGTCCAAAGGTTTCGATAAAACATATGAAAGAGTCCGAAAAGAAGGGACCGCAAGTACTCAGGTAGGGCTAGGCTCAACTATATATTAGTACTTGAGGGTCATCGAAGGCTACTCGGTCACCCGGATGTATAAAACCCACCACTCGACTGGAAGGGTGTCCTACTGAACCTAACTCAGGACGGTACTCCTTAGCCCAAAGCAGATGATCAACAGGTGGACAACCAATTTTTTTTTAAAATGTATTTAAAATTCATATTTTTCGCATGCACATAAGTTTCAGGCATACAAAAGAGGGTTGTATCAATTTTGTTTGTAGCGAAAAATATATTTTTATTTAAAAAAAAGTGTATTTGTTCTTATCAGATTTGTTTTTTATTGGTTTTAAAAAAGTGTAATTGTCAACGAGTCGATCATGCTGTCGGACGTAGGACTGTCTACAACTTAAGAAGGTACGGGTCAACTCCCGCTAGTCTTATGTTGGTGAATGATATTACATCATACGGTTCACAGAGTCCGTGGGGGGTGTCCCGATGTCGTAGAATGAAATATCATTTTGCTCTACCACTAAGTCTCAAAACAAAACCGACCTACTTGCGACCTTGTTTGATGGTTTCACGTATAGCAAAAGGCTAAACGTGGACATCTATGTATCGAACATAAGCATAAAAAACTGAACCAAGAAGCAAGGAAAAAAAGAACAAAATGAGATAAGAGAGAGGAGAGATCGATCCACCTAAAACACCGAAAAGACGAAGGATGAATCAGCCCTCAAAACTCATAACGAAAAGACCTAAGAAAAAGAAGACTCAAAGATCCTTGAATCAATCCGAAAAATATCACTTTCTCACATTTTTTTATAATTGTCTTAACCCAAGTCAATGTAATGATCACACACAAATGACCTTCTAACATCGATGCCCAACTCCCAAAAACATTCTCTATGAAATCATTTTCTCTCAACCAAATGCTCTCCCAAATAAGACTTGGAAATCTTTCAAACTTAACAAATCGAACAAAAGGAAAAAAGACTCGGGGAATGCCACCACTAACATTTCCAAACTCATGTCAAAATTAAGATTTTCCAACTCCCAAATTAATCAATAGCCTCATATATCAAATAAACATAGAACTTTCCAATATAACCAAATAAATGCTCACGACCAGGGTCAGTAGAAGAGAGGAGGCAGCCACCAAGGCTTTCGGTCAAGGCAGCCCAAAGAACAAAAGAGGCTCACGGCCAAGACAACCCAAGGCACAAGAAGCTCACGGCTAAGGCAAGAAACAGGGCCAAAAGAGGCTCACGACCAAGGCAACCCGAGGCACAAACAGCCTCACGGCTAAGGTAAGAAACAGGGCCAAAAGAGGCTCACGACCAAGGCAACACAAAGGAACAAAAAAGCTCACGGCTAAGGTAAAAAACAGGGCCAAAAGAGGCTCGCGGCCAAGCAACCCAAGGCACAAAAAGGCTCACATTTAAGGCAGCCTGAATCAATTACATGAAGACTAAATAGTTCAAGTCCAACAAGAAGGACTAAATCCAATTAAGGAGCCTTCAGTATGTCTCACGAGTAGGGATAGGAAGCAGCTCAGGACAGCCACCAATCCTTTCTAGTAAGGACAAATATAAAGCACAAACATAGACTCTCGGGTAGGAACTAAAGCCAGTAAAACCACACCCAAACTACCTCTCGGGTAGAGGCTAAGACAAGCAAAAATCAAACCCAAACTACCTCTCGGGCAGAACGAGACAAAACCGAGCTCCCAACCAGAGTAATATCGAGCCGCAGCTAAGGCTCAAACCCAGGCCACAATAAAGGCTAGAGAACATCTTCATGCCCTCAAAATATCAAAATATAAGGCTACCATATGTTTCAAACAAGAATAGCTATGGAACTCTTCCAAATCAAAATAAATTTCTTCACAGTACGTGCTTTTAAGCAAAAAATGATCAAAAAATGCCAAAATCGAGCCCCTAGCAGAGGTTAAAGCAAATAAAACCACACCCTTCCACAGCTCTTGAGCAAGGGCAAGAACAAACACCAAAAACAGGCTCTCGGATAGGAGCTAAGGCTAGCAAACCGAGCCCCCAAACAAAGCCAAACCGAACCTTTCAAGGCCCATAGGTAAAGTTCGAACGGTTAGGACAAAGCTTCAACAAAAACCAAAAGCCAAGTCTCAACAGAACCCAACCTCTAACCCTTCCAAGGTGAAAACCGAGCTCCAGTAGAGACCAAACCCAAACTTTGAAGGCTAACAAATGAAACCATAATAGCAAATCCACATCCAGCCACCTTATAATGAAACCGAGCACCAACATAGGTCAAAACTGAGCCCCTCAAAACCAGCAGGGAGCCCCAAAGCCTCAACGAAAATCAGAAAAGACCAAATCTCAATAAAACTTGACTTCTCATACCCCTAAGGTGAATACCAAGCCATTCAAGGGTTAAAGGATACCCACATGCATTTAAAGCATCAAAATACAAGGCCACGATATGTTTCAAGCAAGAACAACTATAGAAACTTTCCAAATCAAGGTGAATTTCTTCATAGCATGTGTTTTGAGCAAAAAGAAAATGTAACCTGTCAAAGCCAAGCCCATCTCATGCATGAAAGGCTAAATAAATTCTCCAATATCTCATGCTAGATAAGAATAAATGAAAGGTGTCATGATACGTATGTTTGCAAGAGGAACTAACATTATCTCAAAGCCGCATTCCAATTTGCCTTGAACAAAGAGAAAAGAGAAGAGCTAATAACATGCTATACTTTCACCATCTTAAGCAAGTAATCAAACCTAGAACCTAGAACATGCTTACATTTCTATCTTTCACATGCTGAAGTGATAAATATTTCAATATATAGGTGCAACACTAGGCTAGCATGTTGTACTATTCAACAGAACCATCCTCAATGGCTCGACAGAGAGAAAACCGAAAAAGAGGCAAGGCACGGGGGAAGAAGGTGCCTCTTTGAAGCAAAAAAAAAAAAAGCAACACAGAAATTTTAAAGGCACCCCCCAACTTCAACTCTTCTTCCAACAGTAAGAGGAAGTCAGCCCGAGCACAGAAAGCTAAAGAAGTAAGAAAAGAAAATGACAGAGTTTTCCCTCCCTCGGAGATTTTTGGCCTTTTGAAACGCACCAAACGTAAGCCTCATATAGACCAGAAAAGGAGAAAGAATGATTAAGTGATCGCATATGGCTCGAGAGATCGAGAGAAGCAGAGGATTAGATCCTCGCAGAGGATACGATCTGCGGCAGAGAAGATCGAACTCAAAACGCAAAACATAGGATACGAGGGATAGACGTCTGCGAGATTTTTCTCGCGTGCGAGAGGTGAACGCGGGAACTAATCCTTCCAATGGCACGAATAAGGAGCGGGTCAGGCAACTGAACGAGCTAATTTAGGGCTGAGGCAGGCCCACGGGTTCGAAAGAATGAGGCGGGGAGGGAGGAGATATATTTAGGTTATAAATAATAATAATATTATTATTATTATTATTATTATTATACCTAAATTACTCATATTTCCCTAGACGCGTCGTCGGAATGAAACGAACGTTTCCCTTTAAGCAAAATCGACGTTCCGGACACATTGACGCAGTTCATTTCGTCAATCAGAGTTGTTTAGGCAACTTCGTCGATGATCGGGACAAAAACGCGTCGCAACTCGAACCACGTCAAAAACTCGACTCGAGCTCAATCAAACAGGACGACGAAGAGCACGACGGCGTCAGATCAACGCGTACAGTCAATCCTAAGGCCAACATTCCTATAGGGATTCTCTTTGAGTTTCCTCACAGTAGCCCCACCTACTAGGTGCTAGAGGTCAAAACTACTATGGGGAACTTCAAGTCGAGCGAAGAAAAGTTCAAAATTTCTAACGGGGAGAGCTCCTTTGCTAGTTTTCTAGGAGTAGACGATAAGAAAGTCCTACGGCTAGACCCTAGGCTATTTAAAGATGAGAGACTAAACCTCAACCAAAAGTGAGGTCAACAATATGTCATACTTTAAAATTATGAAAGAGGGTAATTGAACATAGGTTAGGACGTATTACAAAGATTTCTCATAATCAGTTTGGATTTATACGGGTAGGTCTACTATGGAAGCTTTACATTTATTAAGAGGTTTGATGGAGAAGTACAGAGAATAAAAATGATCTATATATGATTTTTATTAATTTATATCCTTTGGAAAGTACTAGAGAAGAAAGGTGTTGATATGACTTATATTCAAGTCATTAAGGATATGTGTACTAGAGCTGTTACATTTGTTTGAACATAAGGACTGACCAATTATTTTCCTATGTTAATTGAATTACATCAGGGATCGACTTTAAGACCAAATCTTTTTTATTTAGTTATGGATGTTCTTACTAAACCTTTATAGAAGGATGTGCCTTGGTGTATATTTTTCGCTAATGATATCATTCTTGTGGATAAGACTGGCAAAATAGCTCAGGAAAAAATTTAAATTATAGAGGCCTAATTTGGAGTTTAAAGGCTTTCATTTGAGTAGATCTAAAACTAAATATATGGAATGTAATTTTAGTAGAAGTAGCTTTATTGACAGAGTTGTACTATGGGTGATCAAATTATTAAAAGTTGTGAACACTTCAGATATATTGGGTCTATTGTTCAAAGTGATTGTGATATAGATGGAGATGTTATTAGTAGAATTCAAGTTTGATGGTTGAAGTTTGATGGTTGAAGTGGAGGAATGCAATTGTGTTATTGAATAAGTACCTCTTAGAGTGAAAGGAAAATTTTATAAGATAGTGGTGAGACCTGCAATGCTCTATGGCGCAGAATGTTGTCCTTTAAAAGAGAAGAATAAAACTAAGTGTTGTCGAGATGAGAATGCTTAAGCGGATGATTGGCTTTACACTTAGAGACAAAATACGAAATGAATATATCCATGATAGAGTTGGTGTAGCTTCTGTGGCGAAAAAAATTAGACAGTCGCTTAAATGTTTTGGTCACATTAAACATTGGTCATCTGATGATCTAGTTACGATAATAGATATTTTAGATTTGACTTATGTTAAGAAAGACAGAGGTAAACCTAGAAAGACTTGGGTCTATTGGATAAAAAATTATCTCAATTTATTAGAATTAAATGAAAATTTGACACTCAATAGGACACAATGAAAAAAAAATGATTCATGTAGTTAACCGGATAAAGGCTTGTTGTTGTGTGGTATTCCACTTTTGAAATTGCCTTGAGACTAAGGTTTATTGATGTTTGCATTTTTCTTACTAGAAAGAGCACTAAGTTGTACGGATAAAGCATGAGAACTCCAAATCGTACACATTACTCTAGTATAGGATTCCCTTATAATTTAGGGTCAGATAAGATCTGTTGTTTGACACTTTCATATTGAGAGTTAAAACCATATAAAAAAACTCATAATAGTCATTTCTCTTTGAGCCTGTTGAATCCGAACATCGATACTGAAGAGAAATAAGACACACAATGCTTCATAAACACGTTTAAAGTGCCTCTGATAAGTGTTAAGTTGATTGATCTTGCTATTCAGTTTGATGGAACTATTTGCATGCATCAAAAATTCGAAAAATATTTTCTTTCTCAAAAAACACAAATCATAATTCATCCATCGCATCTTTAAAACATTCACAATGAGCGATCTGACCAGATTGCTCCGGTTCGATGGAGTTCCATATATGTATCAAAAGTTGGGTATCACCCCCCATCCACTCAGAATAATTTGAATGTCTCAGCTAGGGATTATCAATGCGGTGACTCTCGAGAGATATATTTCTTTTTTTAAATCTTACAATTTTATTCTAGTAAAAAGAATTGACGTCATTTAATTTTTCATATGTAATCTTAGACACTGCTAAAATCAAACCCGTCCAAGGTGTTTTTATTCACCAACCATAAGTAATGTCATTTAGTGTAGGACACGTCGAAGTACCTGTCAAAACACTAGAAGATAAAAAACTTGACGGAAAAAAGTTAACAACCGCGAAAAGAGAAAACAACAGCCAAAGAAGCGAACGAGAAAGCCGAACGTATAAGATAAGAAATCGATCTAAGCATACGACTCAAATCAAAGCAGACAAAGCGACCAAAGCTGATTAGGACTTTGTCGATGCCCTAATTTTGTCGAAGCCGAATGAAGACGCAGATGACAAATTGATGCAAACGACGAAGCGGATGAAGACGATGAGGAGTGACGTGGACAACACCATCAAAGCTGAGTGATGCGAACAACGAGCGGATGAAGATGCAAATGACACTGTTGGGTGATGATGCAGATATGGACAACATTGTCGGCATAGAGCGATGCAGAAGATGTCAGATGAAGGCACGAATGACATTATTGGGTGATGATGTCAAGTCTAGCTATCCTGACGACCCAAATATCTTCGATAAAGGATAAGGATTGGAATTATCAGAAACGTCTCTGATACCATGTTACGAAAAAACTTGCTCTTTTTTTTATTCCCAATCGAAAAAATATATTACATAATTATATACACTCCCAGCTCTCTAGATTAGAAATAACACTAATCCGCCAATTAAATCTCTAATTTGGTCATCTAATATCAAGTTTCCTAATCGACAAGGTTCAGATTTAATACTTCCCATAACAGTAGAGAGTGCCACCCTACTTATGGCCCCTAAAATAAATGCAAGCACAATCAAGCCACAATAGGCTAAACATAATAACAAGGTCCAATAATCAATGTATGTTTTACAATGGTTAAAAAAAACTAAACATATAAAAGACACCTAGTGCAAACTTCAATGAAAACTTCCATGCAACAAAAACAAATCTGCATTTAAAAATCAATCCAAACATCGTCAAACAAACAATAAATCTCTGGAATAAAAATAATAAAAGTGTAAAACTATAACAAGAAGAAAAAAGAAAATTTTGCACCTTCTTAACAACATTTGACAAACAAATGAATACGTCCTCTTTCACTCAATCAAGTTAATATTCCATCCCATCACTCCTTTGTGCTTTGAAACTAATTCAAAAAAATTTTGAGTAAAAGACTCGAGATAAATTGATCAGATGAGCAACTCTTCCATCAAGTTTTCCTCCAAACACCCAGCCAATAAATTATAAATTATCAAGAGCGGATGGAACCATTATAACTATTGCTGAAAAGCGATATATTAAACTCACACTTTCCCTTCCATTATTATTTTTTTCTCCAAGTGTGAAAGCTATTCATGAAAACATCACTTGACCATCAAATACAACCCTAAAAGAGAGAGCTTGAGACACTGACGGTTGTCCGGACAAAAACACATCAAAACTGAAAACCTAAAACATAAAAGCGAATATATAAAAACAAGATAATTAGGATTGGATCTATCCGTTGGAAGGAGGCGCCGAGCCCACGTAGAAAAGTCGGTCGGCTCTCCCAAGCAAGGACCAGTTCGACCCAAGCATCTAGAATGTGTGGGATTCCTGCATCCCTAACGCCCTGCCTCAATTATCTAAACATACGCAATAGTAATCATACTCTACCTCATTTATCTCAAAATTTAGATACTAGAACCGCATAATTTTGGCTACATTACATTTGGATGGGTTACACATCTTTAAGTATTAAAATCCACGTTTCCTAAATAATTTAGTAAAATTAAAATTAAAAAAAATTCTATAGTGCACAGTACCAAACATAAAAAAAAGAGTTTCCTGCTCTTTAAACTACTAGAAAAACATCCATACATTTTGCCCTAATTCGAGTTGATGTCTAGAGACCACTTCACATCCCTAAAATCAATGAGATTGGATGGCTTGTTAATTTCAAAATTCTCACACAACCTGTTTTGCTTGTGAAATATAAATCTTTGCAAGTACAATCCTTTTCATATTACACATAAAGAACCTTACCAAATTTAACACTAATATTAAACAAATAAGGTTTCATAAGGAGAAAGAAAATTTTAAACGAACCTTAAGTTCTTTCCTTCAATAAAATGGCACCATTCATGAATCTTATTGTGTTGACATCCCACAACAAAATAAGATCATAGAAAGAAAAAATCATCATCTCCTAAAACCACTAGGCCTTGCTCTTTGAAATAAATGTTAAAAAATGTAATCTTGGAAAGCCACTTTTGTTTTTATATTTCAAATAAATTGCCTTGTAAATAGAATATACAAAATAAAATACTTATTGAAACTCTCAACAATGTTTTTTCAAGCATAAAACACTCATTGCTTCCACTAAAAACCTTTGGTAATATTACTTATGTCCAATACCATCAAAACACCAAACTTGATCCAACAGCCATAAAATTCAACTTTAGATACTTCTCAACCAAGAAAGAAAAAGGTATTTAGCATGATAATGTTCCAAGAAAATTATCTCTCAGAACATCACCGTTGCCAAAATTCAAGGATTCTAAGACCAAGATTGCTTTTACAAGAAGCCTTAGTATGGAGGAAATTTTAATTTCCTAAAAGTTAATCTTCCGGCTACCGAACCAACCAACAGAGTCTCAAGCAATCTTGAGACTTCTCTACAAATAAAAGTAAGCTCTTCAAACATCAATTTCAACAAAACCTAACCTAATGAACATAAACCATTTCAATGAGCAAACTAAGAAAAGAAAGAAAGAAAGAAAGAAAAGTCAAATACTAAATCAAAGCATGCTTAGCTAGCTGAATCCGCAAGCTGAAAAATCATGCAGTGAAGGTACGATTCCTACCCCTTAACCACAAACCCACCATAATAGCATCCTTGTTATTGCATTAAGAAAAGAAAATCAAACATGCAACCAACATCTAATACAAAATAAAAAATCATGCAGTGAAGGTACGATTCCTACCCCTTATCCACAAACCCGTCATAATAGCATCCTTGTTATTGCCATCAAGAAAAGAAACTCAGACATGCAACCAACATCTAAAACCAACTTTGCTTCATTTTTCAATATGTCCTCCTACAAAATATTTCTCACAAAGATAAAAAAGGGGCATTTACATGCATACCACCCAATTCCTATGTGTTTACATATCTAATACCTAAGCTTTACTTTCTACATTAATACCACCCAAATCATTTATATCACGACAAAAACACCACTATTTTAAATTTTAAAAAATGAAATACACATTTTCATGCATAAGTGTATGTAAAAATTGAAGTATCGTGTTAAATATGTAAATAAATAGGAATTGAATGTTATATATGTATTTTTTTCTAAATAATATCAAATTTCTTATAACCATCCAACAAACATTTGAGAATAAATAAAAAAACAAACATGATTACAGAAATATGAGCCCTAAAAGATAATGAACTATGTGAGATGGTAAAATTACTAAAAGAAAAAATAATAATTGGATATAAGTGGGTATAATCGGTGAAATACAAATGCAAATAGGACACTTGAATAGTATAATGCTAGACTCGTGTCAAAAGGTTATACCCAACCATCGTAAAGTGATTATAGAGAAACATTTCCACCAGTCGCAAAGCTAAGCATCATCTGGATGTTTCTACCCCCTTATAATCCTCACAACATTTGGATGTAAGAAAACGCAGTCCTTTATGTATAAATAGAAAAATATCATATGGAAACCCATCGAGATTCAATCAATGGGCACAAAAAAATAACCAACAGTATGATTTGGGAAATTCACAAACTTGGACATCACATTTCTATAAAAAAAGAGATCCAAGAAAGGCAAAATTAAAATCATCATAATTTATATGAATGCACGACTGTAACAAGAGATAATTTCAAAGAAACAAAAATGGTAAAAGATCAGATTATTTGATGAATTTAAAGTAAAAGATCTAAGAAAACTGGTATTTTCATATAATTGAAGTAGTTCACCCAAGCATTGGAATATTCATCATTCCACAAAAAATAAATCATAGATCCACTAAATGAACCAGGTATGATGGAATGTAAGTCCTCAGAGGTTCCAATTGAATATTTCCACAGACTCGGAGAAGCAAGAAATAGCCCAAAGTTGACAATGGGAGACATCAAAGATTAATTAGGAAGCTTGCATATCTTCCCCATACAAAACCAAACATAACTGATGATGTAAATGCTCTAATTTCATTTATGGATGAACATAGAATATTTTTTTCTGCATTCAACAAGTAAAACTCTTTAATGCCTCAAAGTAGCACCGAAAATATATATATCATACTCAAAAAATAGAGAACCATGCTTAAAAGCATACACATTTGTTGATTGGGTAAGATCACTCATGGATAAAACTACTGCTGCTGATTGACGTTCATGGGCTAGAATCTAATCACTTGAAGAAGCAAGAAGTAATTATAAATCACTAGATCCAGCACTAAAGCAAAACTTCAGACAAAGGCACAAAACTTGCATTAACTATCATGAATCAAAATTATTTTGAATAAGTTATGAATAATATGCAACTATACTATGAAATTTTATTGTAACAACAAATGAAACATTAGTATCGTAAACAATTTAATCCAATATGACCGAATGGTCCAGATCAAATACAAAGAGATTGATTGGCATTTTATCAAAAACAAAAAAAAAAACAAAAAAAAAAAAAAGAAAGTGGATGCATATATCTAAACAAAAGCAGTTGTTGACCACCATCCTAACCAAAGGACAACCAAACTTTACATTCACCTCTAAATTAGACATAGATATTGAATACTCTACATCTTCATGAGAAGCTGGTTTTAGAGGGTCATTTAGTAATTTGTGAACATATCTAGCAGTCCATCATTCGGGACAAGTTGGTAATTATGAGCCTCTTCAAGGTTCAAATCTCTCTCAGATTTTTTTTAGAAAAAAAAATATGTTCAAGCTATAGAATAGCTTCCTTGACTCCAATGTACTTGATAGGTTTTACACCTAGCAGTTACTGAGAGTAACATAGAATCCTATTTTATAACTAAAGATGAAAGACCACTAATGAAATACATAGAGAATTTACATAAGTTCTTTTTTCAAACGTTAACAAGTATTAGCACGCTTAAAAAATATTAACTATCAAAAACTACTATTTTTAAATCTGCTTCACTTAGAATTGTAGCACATAATGCATTTAAGAAAATGGAAAAAGAAGAAACATGATTGAAATCATCAACGTAAAGAAACAAACCATTTCTAGAACCCCTCCAATTGTGTCGATATGCTCCCCTGCATGTAAAAGACGATTGTTAATAAAACAATAATGGTACAAAACATGTAACAATGTTAAAACAGCCATGGAACAAAATTAGCATCTATGATATGAATTAAATAGGCAATAATAGATAACATAATAGAAAAAACAACTCGTCTAATCACAATGCAATGGGAGTTCCTATTTCATTAAATCATTTGTGCATGGGAGCAGCTTTTGCCTGGTTTACCAAAGCCATGTTTATTTAATGTAAAATAATATTATTTCATAATAGTTATAAATTAAATGCAACTTGCTTGTTTTAGAGCCATCTTAATTAAACATTTTAATAACAGTAAACGTAAATAATGATGATATGATATTACTTTTTGTGTTATTTATTTGGTTATTAAATTGTATGAATTATACATTCAAGATATAAATCAAATAGGATTAAAATGTCCTTCAAAAGTATGATATTGAAGATATCATCAACCCAAATAGCAGCATCCGATAATTACATAACATTGCAAGTAAACAATCAGCCTTTAAAGAACAACAAAATGCAAACATCCATAAAGGCCTCGATAAAGCGTACATTTTTACAATTGTGATGTCAAAATTAATTAATTAACAGCTCAATCAACTTTGATTTGTAGCTTCCAACCTTGAAAAGGTTAAATTTTCAAGTAAGAACTCACGATATGCAAAAACATAATGTACAATATTAATCAAAAGCAATTGGCTTCAAATAAATATTTACGATACCAATAAGCTATAGCCCAAATTTGTCAATAAATTTTGACAATTTATATAATTACATCGATGGATCCAGCCTTAGGATCTATTAAATAAGAAATTTCTTCATATAATGTATTTAATTACAAATAATTGTTATCATGGCAATGTGGTGCTATATTCATAATGATATACCATAAGAATATCTTGATTATAATGATACACCATAATAAAGGAATAACTTCATGCTGATGATGATCTATAATATAGGAATCCATTCAAGAAGATGATACTTTTGGAGAATTTTCAAAGTAAATTTTCACTTTTAAATAAAAGAAACGAGAACAAGTAACCAGAAGAAAGTGGTCCTGATAGAGATTCTACTGTTTCTAATCCCTAATGCTCACTTTCAATTTGTGTAGAAATAAAAGTTGTGTGTGGCTAATCCCATTGTTCAAACTAAACACCAATGTAAAGTCTGGAAATAAAACAAAATTGCATCACCGCATTTCTCAGCGCCACTACATGCATGACAATCAAGAACCCCAAAATCGCAAACCCCTAATCTCATCAAACCAAAAAACCTAAAAGTGTAAAGAAAGAAAACATGGAGTCAGAAATCGGAAGACAAACCAACCTGGAGGAGCGGTGAGGTCCTCGCCAAAGACGGATAAAAGGCGAGAGGCACTCCTGACAATAACCCGGGATGCGGGATCAACAAGTTTTGAAAACCACCTGCTTCCTCCAGCCTCAGTCTTCGGTTGTGACCCATGGCTTCCACTTAAGTCCAACGGCGGCCTATCGTACGGAGTGGACGAAACCCGCCGCAGCGGCTGCCTGCGCAACTTGCCGCCGGTTCCTCCGTCGTAATCGGTAGTTTCCATGGCCGTAGTAGAGACGGGAAAACAAGCAAAATCTATAGGAAGAACGCGAAACGAGAGGATTTTGGGGTATATTACAATGGGCGGCCGAAGCACAAGTGAAGCGGAGTTTATCGTGACGCACCGCTTACCTATGCTATGTTAAGAACTCAACAAAAAGACGCCGGTCGAAATTTTAGAAAAAAAAAATATGAAGGTTTATTTAAATATAATTTAAACAATTATATATATATATATATATATATATATATGATTAAAAATGAATTTTTGGATTGACTATGAAAATATTTTTTAAAAAAACTTGGAAATGATTGATTTGAGTCAAGTAAATATGATTTTGAGGGAAAGCTAAAGTTTGGATTTTAGTCATTGTCGAACATTATCTATGGCTTCTATGGTCTCTCCTTTAATATCAGGATGACATCCAACTCCTTCAAATTTCCATCGACTTCTCCATCAATGGATCCTCATTTGAGAAGGTGAGTGAAAAAAGAGAAGAGAATTGGATTTCAAAGTTTTTTGTAAAATAGTTTAAGAAAATGTATTCAAATCTATCTAGTGGACCCTGTCAAAGGAAAAGAGCATTGAACCGAGCAAAGAATACTGAAAAGGAGAGAAAACAAGAGAGAGAAGAAGAAGAGGAAGACTTCTCGTCGGGGGCGAATGGAGTGTTGTCGGGGCTAATGATCTATTTTATTCGATAAAGAAAATATTTTACAAAGTGGAGAAACCTAAAAGTCCCTTCTGCATCATATAACCCTCATATTTATAGAAGATAAGAGGGGTAAAAAATATAAAAATTTTATATTTAGTCTTGCTTTAAAGAAAATAACAGAGGAGATTTCAGTATCTCTTATTCCAACCGTTGAATCGTTTCAAGATTCGTGCAGTTCATTTTTTAACATACAAAAAGAAATTAGATTCATTCAAACTTCTTAAAATTAGAATGCACTACATTTACTTTATGTTATATTTCTAAAATGCACATTTTTAAAACCAATTCAACCAAAAACATTATTTTTTATTTCTCGAAACAATATTTCATCTTTTCTTAGTGTTTTAGTATTTGATAAAAAATTTATTATATTTACTTCTATTACACGTAATAAAAATAGATCTCTTACCTCATCTTATTTGTTGTGCGTGTGTCATTTTCTTTGCCTAATACCAAACTTATTTTATAAATTATAAAAAGCTCTAAGTTTTACTTTGATTGCTACACTATTTACAAGTCTCCTCTGTCACAGCTCGGGTTTGGAATGCAGTACATTATGGCAACGTAGGAGAGCTTCCTCCTACAAGAAGAAAAACTTAGATCAACTCTCATGAAGATAAAATATCTTAATCACTTGTGATTTTCATTCCTAGAGCCCCCTAAGTCTAGATGTTAGAGAAATTTGGTCAGGCTTTTGATTTCATAGAGGAAACCTCATAGGAATAGAAGCATTTACGGTTTCCCCACGAATCCATGAGAAAAACCCTTTCTTTTTTGTTCTGAACAAAAATCTTAACGTCGGGATCATTGCAATCCTATATTTGCACAGGTGATTTCGTCCCAACGACGAGAGGGGTGAAATCCACCATTTTTATGTAAAAAAACATTAAGTCTTGAAACTTTGGCATTCCTTATGACATGAAGGTTCTCCCCACTGAATTCTTTCATACCAGGCAAATGGAGGCGGTCGTCGTCACTTTGTAGCAACGCTCGCTTCGTCTGGTTGTTGACACTAGGGTTCCTTCGTTAGTTTGCTAGGGTGGGCACGATTCGTCATCAAATCTAATCAAATCTTATTGTGCATATATTTCACATTTTTTTATTGTATGCATCACATGTATCTTTTTTTCAAATTTGCATCAAAACTTTCTATTTTGTCACACCCTCCGGTTTGCTCAATTTTCATCGATCTACTTGATTGACCGACTGCCATCAGTCTGATCTCATTGATCGACCACACATGTCAATCGACCGCACACCGATTATATCACATCAATTGACCATCCTTTGTTTATCCACCAGACACCCCGACCGAATCGACCATTTCCAGTTCATTTGATCAATCGGCCACCACCGGTCCGAGCTTATCGATTGACAATCCTTTCTTGATCGGCTACACACCCCGACCCGATTGATCATTTCAAGTCTATTTGATACCCGATTGATCATTTCAATTCATATATATTTATTTATCCAGCACATAAACTTTATTTTCTATATTTATACCACTCTAAGCTTTCACATCACAACAAAAATATGAGCATTTTAATTTTTTAAAAGTGAAACACACCATTTCTTGCATAGGTAAGGTGGTATGTATGTAAAAAAAAATGATATACCATCTATAAATATATAGGAATTGATTGACATCTATATAAATCTTCCTAAAGAATAACTCTACTTGGAAGTATTTTAGAATTACGAGCAAGGTTTAAAAATAATATGATTCTTGATTACCTTTAGTTAAATTATAATAAGTAATAAATTTATCATGTATAAAACATAGTTTTTAATGTTTGAACAACCAAATGAACCATTTAAATCCATCATTTTTATTATAGATTCTAGCTCTTCATATGTGATGGTTCTCATGTTTTAAAAAAATTGAATTTACTATTAATTTGAGCTTCTAAAATTTATCAATCAAGTGATCAGCCCGAGCATCACCTCTCAATGCTTAGCTTAAACACACCAACAATCACTATTATTTGATCTAATCCCTAAAAAACCAATGAAAACTAAAAAAAAAGGGGGGGTTTTTACGTACATGCCACCCAATGCCTATGTAGCTACATATCTAACACATAGATTTTGATTTTTACATTTATAACATCTTAAGTCCTTCCTATCACATCAAAAATATCACTTGAGTTCTAAAAAGTAAGTACACCTTTTTATACATAAGAAAGGTGGTATGTATGTAAAAATTGAAATTTAGGTGTTAGATATATAAACAAATAGGAATTGAGTGGTATGTGTGTAAATCTTCCCAAAAAGAGGGAAAAAAAAAATCTTGAGATAACCAAACAAAAATAGGTAAAAGTCCATAGTGCTATCAGGACAACGATGGTATATTATAAAAGAAAAAAATACCAATAGTTGTAGTAAAATCTTCTATTTTCACACATTTCAATGATGGACAGGAGCTGGATAATCTCCTTCATACGATTTATGCCTGCTTGTCTGAGCTTTAGGAAATTGGCTCTTTGCCTATAGAAGAACGCAACAATCCAAGCCGCTCCCTATCAAGGAACCTAGCTATGAAATATTGAACGACAATTATGCCAATAGATTATTTAAATGATAAAGTAAATAACAGTTACGACAATTATGAAATATTGGGCAAAAAAAAACTAACTTCTTTTAAATGATAAACTAAACTAGATCATTTAAATGAGAGATCAATGAACACGGTTACATTAAGAAAAAAAAAAAAATATATATAGTACTAAACATTAAGAAGAACTACTAACATGTCCAAGGCCAAAATGCCTAGCAATTGATGATGCGATTGGCTTTACGTTGTTGCTCTTATAATTAGTATATTCCTGAAATGGAAACAACTCAAAAAATAAAATGGGAGAATAAGCCAATGACATAATAGTTATAAGAGAATTATTAAACTCTAAAATTAAGGCATCAACTTAAAATACAAAGTGCACATAACTTGGAATTAGCCAGTAAAGAGGTGGCTGACAAAGATAGTGATGTAATTCACACCATCTTGAACTGCCTCGTGGCCTTCGAGTCATATAGTTATTTTGAATATCTTTAGAGAATATAGAAAAGCATAAAGTAGATTTGGAAGCAATTGCATCATTTACCAGTTTACTTCCAAATCGAGCTTTATGCTTATGGCATATTCTACTTTGTAGCCCAACAACATAAGGGGTTGCTTCAAATATGCTCTGGCAATTTCAATTGGGGAGCCAAAACATTCCTCACGAATCTGTAAACATCACAAGACAATAAGAAAAGTTTGATGAGATTCAATAACTGCAAAAGAAAATTAATGATCCATCTATATATAATCTTTATAATACAAAAATTGAGGAAACAACATAATTATACTTGAAGAACAGCATAATTATAACTGAAGCATGAATTTGTTGAAGAACATCATAAGTTTACATTTAAAACACCTAAATCTCTCATATCACATTAAAAATATCCCTTTTGTAACTTTTAAAAATGTAAAATGCATAAGAAAAAAGTATATATATGTAAATTTTGAACGTTAGGTGTTAGATTTGTAAACACAAAGGAATTGAATGGTGCATATGAAAATCTACCCAAAAAGGGAAAAAAAAACACTTTAGATAACCAAACAAAAACAGGAAAAGAGCCATTGTGCTATTCAGGAAAAATATCCTACATTATTAAAGAAAGAAATACCACTATTTCTAAAAGAAATCTTTTATTTTCACACATTTCAATGATGGACAAGAGGTGGATAATCTTCTCCATACAATTCATGGCTGTTTTGTACCCGCACAATTAGTTATATCCGAGCTGCAGAAAATTGGCTCCTTGCCTATAGAAGAACGGAGCAATCCAAGCACCAGAAATGCTTTGCCAAACGAAGCACTGTTATGAAGTTTACTCCAACTTCAGGGAAATTTGGAAGCCTGTTTAAAAAGATTACAGAGAGAATTAGCAGAATGAGACTTGGTCGAAAGATCTGCCGGCAAGATCTGAACCAATTATTGCTATTGTCTTAAAAAAACAATTGAAGGAAGTAAAGATTTACATATCTTAACACTAGACTTTCATATTTACATGCATATAACTTTGGCGCATCAAATCTATGCAAGAAAAAATGTACTTCACTTTTAAAAAGTGATAAAAGCGCTATTTTTTATGTGATATTAAAGATTTGAGTGCTATGTGTGTAAATATGAAAGTTTAGGTGTGAAAATGTAAATACATGAGATCATAAAAAAAACAAAGGAAGTTGGATTTTCTTACCATGCCTTGGCACCTCATTCCAGGTGGAGGTAATAAAGCTTACTCTTGGACACTGTTCTACGAGATATGAAAGGCCAAGTTCACAATTGACATTCTAACAAGTAATGGTCCATGCCAGCTTGAGTTGGACTTCCTGGAGGAGAGTAGGCAACAACTTTAACATTGCCTCATCCTTTTGCTCAACTGAAATTGATCAAATATGCTTTAACATGGAAAAAGCTAATAAAACATAAAAAATTATCAATATAAACCCGCGAAAATAACATCCACTAAGGTCTTAAATGTAATACAATATTTAAAGCAAACAAATAAAATTGTACTATATTTTGAGACTTTTGAATAGTGTTTGAATTGATAAATAGTTTTTGAACAAGAAAAATTGCAGTGTCAACTATTTACTAACCTGGTTGAATTATGGTTCAGTCAAGCGTGCACAATATTTTTTTAGCCAACTCCATTGAGCGGGGAGGAGGAGCATGGATACCAGTTGCGAAGGGTATTTTAAAATTTTCACTTTCTGGAGTCTTTAAATCAGTGCTTCGTCTGTGTTCTTGCCCAACAAAGTGTGATGATGATATATTAGCATGAGTTATCAAATTTAAATCCCACAAAAGAGGCTTATGGCGAACTCTTCGTGCATTGCCGAAGCATCCGATATCCCTATCTAAGCTACTACGTTCAAGTGCCTGGCCATTGGTTTTGAAGACAAATTTAAAATTCGTGTAATGGAAACCAACCATATATTGCTTCTCTGAAAACATGATAAAATGAGTCATCTTAAGAAGAACAAGAAATAAAATCGTTTGAGGAAATAGAAAATAAAAAATAGCCCAAACAATTGCAATGGTGTCTTAATTGATAAACAATTGTAGATAAAGATTTAAAGATAAATAGGACAAAAAACCATTAAAAAGAATATCTAATACATGGAACTTTATTAATCATAAAAAACCTATCACACTCAGGTTAAACTACAAACAATTGATCTCAACTAAAAGTCTGCACTCTTGCACCAAAAAACAATTAAAAAATCTCAAACAGTAAAGAATAATAATTCCTCAAACATATTATTGTACAGGTACTAATTATGTGAGCATGTGCTTACCTCAAATTTTTTAAAACACTACAAACAAATTATGCCAACATCAGTGCATACATATATGCAACTCACTATACAAAAGCATATACAGCTTACAAAATGTTCAATGCCACGAATCTCAATTGTCAAAGCTATCATATAACACAGCTTGCCTAGCATATATTGTTTGGCATGTATAGATTTTAAAAAATTAAAAATATATCATGTAAGAATGAGATTGTGAATTTACTAGAAGATTGAGGATCCCTTAAAAATCAACTTAATTTTCTAGCTTGGATCGAAGTTCAACTCAATTTAAACTTTGATTAAGTCGAGCTTCAATTAAATCAAATTAAACTAAAATCTTGTAAAAATGCACATAATGATTACATGTACACTTCCGATTGTATATGGATTTATATTTGAATTAGCTGCAAATGTTTATTAATGTGCATGCAATTACACATAAGCACACACGGGAATTTACCCACACTACAAACACAAAGAAGATAGAATTTTGCCCAATTATGAGGATATAGCCACTTAATCTCACACATTATTTATCATTCATCAAATATTTTAAACTACCATGATTCACATCCACGAGATATTCCTCGTATTACTATTAACTTCTAATTACTTTAGTTATTGTCCATAAAAAAGTAATAAAAATTGGGAAGGATGACTAATTTCTTCCTCTTAAATATAAAATAGTATATACATATTTACAAAACTATTGACTAATAACTATTATATGCAGTAATTGAAAGTAATGAAATAAAATAATTTATAAACTCCTTAATTATCTTAATTCTTTTAATTACAATATATATTTAATCGTTCTTAAAAGACTAATAAAATAATAGATGAAACTTAGGCTTATGCTGATAATTGAAAGCTTAACAAGTGTCTTACATTGTTCGAAGTGTCTCCCAATACAAAATACTATGGTTGTCATTTCAATAAGGGTCATTGATCACTTCATAGGATAATTAGTAACCTTTTGAATGATATGAGCTAAAAAATGAGTTAGTTAATAGTATATGTTGATTAACTGTTCAAAAAAAAAAAAAATATTATAATAATAATGACATTGAATGATTACATACAAAGTCATACATCAAGTAATCCTTGGTTGATCAATTCATAGGATGTTGATAGCCTACATACCTCAAGAAGCATATGAACAACAAACTACTTATTATGGAAACAAATAATGAGAAACACAATCATGAATGATGAGGGTGCTGAAGAGATTGCAAGGTTGTGGGATATAATTAGGACTACTTTGATTAACACATAGCTATTGTTTTAATTTGGGTTCTAAACAGCTGTTGTAAAAATATTATTTTGAACACATCAAAAGAAATACATTTATCAATTTCTAACAACATAATCGCTATAATGATTATGATTCCCAAATCAGAACTATAATGCATTATTTTGTTGAACTATCTATACTATGCTTCTTTGCATGTTTACGTAAGAAAAAACATTACATGACAATGATTATCTTATAACTCTATCTTTAATCACCTACTTATAAGTTTAAATTGATAGTGCATGAATAGTTTGACAATTAAAGATTAGTTTTTAAGTTGTGTAATAAGAAAGGCATCTAGGTTATTTAACAATATAAAAGAACAACACAACCAATATAATACGGCAAAATAAATTATCAAACATGAAATATTGTTTTAGCCACAACACCTTCCAACATGTGCTTCTTGCAGAACAACTTAACAATAAATTCTACAAACTTTAGTTTCCATAAAACCCTTAGTGTTAGCTCATATAATCTCAAGTAGGCATGCAATCACAATTGAAATTTTGAAATGCAACAAAAAAAAAAAATTCCATTCTAGTGAGAAGTAATTAAATACTTGCATTGAATTCAAAAAGTTTATTTATTATCAGATTGCTTTATATAAAGTAACTTGAAGGCTCCATTGCATATAAGTAAGCTACCTCGTTATGTTATATCACAAGTTGTTTGCTATTTTTCAAAAGAATATAAATAAGATTGGTTATAAAATTTCATATTAATTTTGGTTGGTCATTTTTGTACCCATGTTTACAGAAGTTGAATGTTTAAGTAAATCAACTCACTCTACCATATCTTCCAAGCCTCCATTAATCTAGTGCATAACTAATTTTTCAATGCATGATGTCAAGTAAATGTGCATAATATCAACAGGTCTTTTAATCCATTCATGTGTTAGATATCAACTTCAATTCTAACTTTGCCTAGGTTGATGCAAGTTTATCTGATCCGTCATTCCAAAAAAGGGTGTCATGCTCCTAGGAAATGGTAATGGCCAGATAAAACCATTAGATGTAACAAAAATCTTATCCATGTCTTCAAGAAAATCTGAAAAGGATCCCAAGAAGAATTTATAGAAAGCTTGTTGTTTTCACATATATATGGAACCATGCATATGACCACATATGCTCATGCATAGCATGAACCCACAACTTAAAAAAGGTAATGCCAATATTTAAAAATTATTGCTCATCCCAATTAATACTGCATTTCTAATGCCTCATTTCTAACTAAAATTGTATGTCGTACCACCATACTAGAAATGGAGGGAAAATAAGTTGACTGTCTTTCACAATGATACATGATAAAAAGAGGTGAAGAGAAAAAATTTTGAAGTTCATGTTTCATTAAGAATTTCACTTAAAAAAGAGAGGTATGTGCTTTATTCTTATGTCTTTGCTTCAAATCACTCGACCACTAATTCATAAGGTTATGCACATAATGCACTTTTTGGGCTGGTATTGGGTTAAGGGAAATAATTATCACTGATGCATCTTTCAAGGGCATCGTGATAAGCCCTCCATCTTTATTTTGATATATTAATCTGTAGGAATTCGTCTCTTGGACTCATACACACCTTTAGGACATGGTGAGTGTCCTCCTGAATCATATGCATGCCTTCAGTGGCACATTGGTGAAACTCATACTATGTTTTTTTTTTTTTTTGATTTGCTAACAACTACAGAGGATTCTTGATGACCTCTAAATCATGAAAAGGAGATTTTGCTTCGATATGTGTGCCTCATGCCCAACCAATACATTCTTTTAACAGCATGTTGTCATCTCATTTTGGGCCATGATGTCTTTTGAATCACCCTATCTTGCTTTTAATAATATTGCGGGAAAGTTTGATGCTTTTATAGAAAACTCATATGAACGGTTAAGAGGAAGATCTGCCAAAATTATTGTAATACTCAGACTTTGATAAATATTACCATTTACTATGAGTACGCTGTGCAAACTGTTATCAAGATGACTAGTAGATGGCATGATAACTCAAGCGTACTCATTACCATCAAACAACACAAATAAAAAAATAAAGTATTAAAAATACAAACAAAATAAAAATTGACTCAAGCGTACTCATTACCATCAAAAGACAAGAACTTACTAAGGGTTAAGTGTCAATATTGAGCAACGCGCTTTCAAAATCCCTTATAAGAACACAAAGAATTGGGTGAAGTTCCTTGATCTTTAAAACAACAAATGAGAGCTTAATTTATTAGACCATATATTCTCTCTACTTGATCACATATATGAGCACAAATAGTCTCATATGCAAGCTAGCATACATTGCCCAAAAAAAATGTTCAATAGCACAAATGGGCACATGTACTCACAGGTGGGCATGCATATACTAGTCACACCATTTAATACAATTTTATCATATGATTGATGAAACTTCATGAGTTTGATTTGAATTGTAGTCATTTAGTTGCGGTTTAAATCATGTCAGTCAATGAAATTTATGCTTCATTAATGGAGTGTTGCTATATTTTGCACTCAACCAACCAAAGACAAACTCTGCACACTAATCAAATTAGGAGGCCTAAAAGGGCACCTACTACCAGAATTCCTTTAAAAAGGTACAAAAGCTCTAGAAAATATAAATTCCTAAATATTTATCACTCCTTATAGGGGGACTTAACTAAACAGTACATCTTGTGGTCTTTATGGAACGATTGAGGTGCATGCAATAAATGACTAACTGTAGGTAAGTAAAGTATTCTCATCCTTACAATGAGCAATATGGTTTGTTATTATTTCTAACATGAATATATAAGAATAATAATTTTTATCCATTGTGATGTTTCAACCAACAGTGAACTTATTTGCCCATACAAGTTGTCAGTGATAGATAGCAGAGAAATGAGGAAGCAAGTAACATAAATAAAACTTGAAGCAATAAAAACATGTAACCTAGTTGTTCATCTAATAAGGCCAACATAAAATTAAATAAATTATAGTGTTGCTCAAACAATTATTTTTATCTAATTAAAAGAAGACGTACCAATGCTTCTATATAAATATTCTATTGCCAAATATTTCCACAATGAATGGGCATATAATGGATTGTAGGTAGACAATCTTCTTAGTATGATTTATGGCTGTTTTGTTCCCATGAAATCAATTTATATTTGAGTTATAAGAAATGGGTTCTTAGACTACATAACAACAATAACAAAGTCGAAGCATAAGTGATGTTTTGCCAAATTAAGCATTGCTCTACATGTTTATTTTAAATCTTAAGAAATTTTGAAAGTGTGCTGAGAAAATTACAATGAGATTTTATGGATTAAAATTTAGATGAAAGAGACCCTAACTATGAAACAATGACCGATGACTATAGCAATAAGATCTAAAGCCATTTACTAGCGTTATTTGAAAAAAAAAAATAGTGTATAAAATTTGACCATCTAGAAAAACTATGGTATTCCCATAAATTTATTTAAACCTAAACATTTATGCTTATAAGCGAAGAAAATGACTGATTAAACTAACATCTTTAAAAAAAATATGATTCCTTGCATACTAAAATATTTATTTATTTTTAGAGTATGAGTGAAATTTGACATGATAGGTAGTACATATCTACTAAATGCTTAAAATTTTAAAGTGGTTCTAACAATAGTAAATTTATCATACAAGTGTCGAAAACTATTTGGGCAAAAAATTTAAGGTCTTTTAAATGATAAACCAAACCAGATTATTTAAATGAGATCAATAAACTCAGTTGTATTTAAGGAAACAAAAAATCCATTAACATTATACTAATAAAAAAATATAGGATTAAACATTAAGAAGAAGAACTACTAACATGTCAAAGGCCAAAATGCCTAGCAATTGATGATGCAACTGGCTTTCTGTTGTTGTCCTTATAATTAGTATAATCCTGAACCAGAAACAACTCATGAAATAAGATGGTAGAATAAGCTAATGATATATAGTTGTAAGAGAATTATTAAACTTTAAAATTAAGACATCAAATTCAAATATAAAGTGCACAAACCTTGGGATTCGCCAGTATAGAGGATCGCCGACAAGGATAGCGAGGTAATTCGCCCTTCTTGAATTGCCTCGTGACTTTCGAGTCATATAGTTATTACGAATATCTTCAGAAATTATAGGAAAGCATAAAGTAGATTTGGAAGCAATTGCATCATTTGCCAATTTACTTTCAAATGGAGCTTTATGCTTATGACATATTTTACCCTGTAGCCCAAAAACATGAGTTGCTTTCTTATTCATAGAATCCAAATATGCTACGGTTGGGGAGCCAAAACGTTCCTACAAATCTGCAAACATCACAAGGCAACAATCAAAATTTGAAGAGATTTAATAACTGCAAAAGAAAATTAATGATCCATATCTATATATAACCTATACAAAAAACAGATGAAATTATAATTTTAACCTACTTGGAAATCTCAATTTATTAACCTCAAACAAACATAGTAATTATATAGCTAAAAAAGAATCATACTTTTGTAAAAAAAAAACAAGCCATTTAATTAAGGAAGAAATCATAAAAAAATTTCTTTATTATGATGATACAACAGTCTAACAAACAAGTGTCCTGAGATACTGGTGATTAATGAACACACTTCATTTGCGTGATTAAAATATTTTGGCAAGCACAAGCACATGATCAACAAAATTAAAATACAATTAAATATTACTAATCTTATCACCAAAAACAAAGTTTTACAAGCCTAAAATGTTTGATAAAAACTGAATAAAAGCCTAATTGAATAAAATTAGAATAGATGAACAACTATGATAATTATAATTATCTAATAAACTCAAAAAATTACACGACTAGATAGCAAATGAACATTAAAAAAACCAAAAAAGTGCATTGTGCAACACATGCAATAACATGGCCTAGTTCTCATGAACTAGAATTCATGGCAATGAACAACTATAATTAGTAGTTTTCTCCAGTGAATAATATCATTCATGATATCATTGGTAACAATGATGATAATTATAGCCACAATAACAACCAATATGAAATGCACAAGAAAAATAGTGGTGGAAGTAGTAGCAATGGTGGAGTGAAATAACTATGATGTTGTATGCTTTTAAAACACAAAAAAGAGAAATAATCAAATCTAGCACTTGAACAAAGATGTATTGAGGAAAAAGAGATATCTTAAGATAGTTGTGGCTTAGCCAGCCCGAGAGATTCAAAAGAAACCAAGGGCTATAAAAAAGGTTTAGAAACCTTAATATAGTTCATACAGATGGACAAATGAACTAGATAGCTTGAGTCAGAAGGAACATAATTAAAAAAAAAGTCCAATGACTAATGAGCCTCAAATCAAAAACAAAGGGCAACAATAAGCGAAATGATAGAATCGATACCGCACTAAGTACCAATAATACAAAATCCTATCAGAAGTTGAACTTAAGTTTTGCATTATATACTAATTTGTCAAATTGGATTCACTAGGTTCATTACAATATTGCATAAATGCACTTCATCAATAGTAAGGGTAAAAGAACATTGACCTTTAAGGCACAATAATTGCATTATGTAATATGTGATAGAAAAAAATAACCTATATGAACTCTATCATAAATGAAAAACCGATGAACATGATAGAAATCTAAGTGACAATAATGTTAATGACACACTTTACTAAGATGTAAAATCTAAAGATAAATACAGCATATTGCAGTAGGTTCGTTCATGGTACAACAATATAAGATAAGGACCGGGATTTATATACTACTAAGGAATGCAATGGAAGAATGAAATAAGTAACAATGCAATATTCTACAATATTCTAGAAGTCATGCCAATATGATTCTATATGAATAATATAAATTGAATCTTTTTAGATTCATTTAAGCCCTATAAGATGATTATGATTGGCCACGATTACATTTCGACTAAAAGTGTCAATGGAAGCATGTGACACAATATATAGGACGATGAACCAATGTTATTTAACAGAAGCGCTACAATAGAGAATATAAGAATAATTATCAGCAAATGCATAATATATGAATAATAAATTGATGTGTCCACGAAAGAATTTGACCTTTATGGTGCTATGGATAGAAATAAGAGAAATCGACCAAGAAGACAAAATTGAAAAAAGATGAGAAGAAGACTTTCACCAAAATAGAGAAGTAATATGAAAGAAGAAAGACAGCGAGGACAAACAAGTAGATAAGAATGTTGATGAGCAGGTTAATTCAACAATCATTCATATTTTCATGATGTGTCATACAGAAAGATATGGGAATCCCATGAATAGGGAAAAACCTCATAACATAAATACTAACATGCTTGTTAATAACATAAGAACAACTTGCTACATAAGCTATAAAGTAATAACACAATTCTATTGTGCTCACCATCAACCTCCGGAGGTGCAAAAAACCTCTTATTTAAAATGTTTTATATTTTTTGTCTGTGAAGAAGTCTTTAAAGCATGCTTGTGCGCCTCTCTTTGTGCTCTAAGAGAAAAACTTTTCAAACTCACGTGCATGATAAAAATGAAAACATCTATCTTTAATATAAATTATTGTGGATACAAAAGCATTTGATTGTATCATGGAAAAAAGATGAGAAGCAATATAACGGAAATTGGGAAGAAAGGGAGAAAAAAAAATGCTTTGAACCAAGAGACTGTAGTAGACGTAAATAGAAAGAAGAGCGTGATAGAGAGAAGTCTAACAAGCATAAGAACAACCACACTCATGACTGTGATTAAAATGCTCAATATAAGATCTTAGAGCCCTTTATACAAATGAAGGATACAAAACACAAGAACAGCCACACCCATGACAAATAAAAGTGATCACAAATATGTCTTGCTATAAAATAGACATAGTATAATATGACAATAAAAGTTGATAACCTTGTTGTGCTATGTATAAAAAATACTGCCATAGAGCCTTCATGTCACAATAATGATGACGTGTTATATGGACAAAAATACTTATTATTAATCTTCGTGAAGCATCATGGATTACGTTCAACGTGAATATAACAAAATCTTACATAAACAAGAGATGACAATACTTTTTATGATCCTCGATATCTACTTATAGTGATTAAGACTGAAAAGTTATTAAAAAAAAATCATAAACAATATCAGTTATATTGAGCACTTTAACCCAAATTTGACAAAGAATATACAAGCATGTTAAAAGAGCTAAGGAAATAAGAAGAAAAGTAGAGCATTTATTTCCTTACATTGACAGTTGATTTCTTTTCCTTCTCATATTTCGCTATTTGATGTGATGAGCATGGATTGATACTTAAAATCTCAAACTCAACCCTGATCAAATATAGAAATAATATCAGATGAACAATATAGATGGATAACAAGAGTTAAAGAGAAAAAAAAGAGGTAATACGAAAAAAAGTAATAAACATCAAAATAAGCAATATCCCAACTATTTCCCATGGTATTATGAAGCACCCTAGTGCACTTTTGTTGATGGAAACACAAGGTTTTAAATTTATTTTGGGTGTTCTTACACAACATCTAGCCATCTTATTCTACCAATTTTAATTGACCACTTAACCCTATCACCTTACGAGATATAAAAATATTCACCCTTAGTGGTAAAGAGAAGATAATATTTAAAAATTTATTGTCTTACATTGAAAAATGTTTTGATGAATCATAAATTAATTTTTCATCACTTTATCCTCAATAAATATTATCATCTCTCTCTCCGCTCTCTATTATATCAATTTATTGTATTATTCCTTAAGGCCTTACCAAAAATACATCTTATAATAATAATATATCGTTGAATAAGATGACCATATTGTGAAAGTATTTGAATAAACAAAATAAACCAAAACATTAAAATATATTCTAATTAAAAATTTCAATGTTACAATCACAAAATTAACTCGTGTTTGAAAACAAAAGTAATTAAAGCAAACAAAAGTAATTAAAGCAAACAAGACAAGACTTAATATAAATACTTAAAAGTATTTGCAAACATTTTAAACATCAATATTCATAAATGTTTCAAATGTTAATAGGCAGATGTTACAAGTTCGGAGAAGCTTGCTTAAAAAATTCTTTTTGTCTGGTTGGTTCTTCAAATTGAACAATGGCATCAATTGTCGAAAGTATCTCTTTCTTAGATGCATCGCTTCCATCATAGCATACTGAGAGTGTTATATCAATGGTTCTTTCACTTTGCTCTCCTACGTTAGGTGAAGATTTCTGTAAGTGATGGCAGTGGTTGACAGGTTCTCAAAGATGACACATCTCTTATATCGCTACAGGAAACTAGATGCATCACATAAAGTTGACTTGTATTTCAGGGAGATAGTGCATGGAATATCAAGGGTCATTATTTTTAAAAAGTGACTAGTGGTTGCATCATCTCTTGTAGCTCAGCCTCTTTTTCAATCGCCTCTAAGTGGGTTCAAATAATTTATAAGTGCATGGTTTTGATGATTCACCAAGCCATGACAAGTTTGAATTTCAATAAAGTCATGGAGATCAAACATTCTTCACAAAGAGATCTAAGTAAGAAAAAATCACAGTTCTAATAGTTTGTATGTATGGCTTGATTATAATAGTCGATGATTCCAAAGAAAAGAGGAAAGTAAAAGACCTACTATTCATAATATTTAAAGTGAAAGATCTGGGAGGACTCAAATACCCCTTTGGAATAAGTGTCACTCAAAGATTGCTATGTTTATCTCCTAACAGAAATACATCTTGGATATACTAAATTAAACATATATGATGGGATACAAGCTGTTAGGGATTTCAATTGGTTGCCTTCATAAGATTTGAGAATTTGCCAAGAACCGAATTCACCGACAACCAAAAAGTTGACAAATGATGTTAACATTTGATGGATCTAGGATTTCTACCTTTGAATTTTGATTCAATCAATCAATAGGACAATTAAACATTTACTACGCTTGTTGAAAAAAAGAAAAAAGTAATGATTAGATCCTAATTTGGCAAGATTTATGGGCTTATATTAGAAATCAATGACAAGAAAATTAGGGACCAAAAAAATTTATTGTCTTACATTAGAAATCAATGACTAGAAGGTTTGGGATCATGAAAGCCACAACATGATTGAATTTTTTTGCATATTAAATATGATAAAAAATTCAATCACACTTTCTACTAATAATATAAGTCGAGTCATACTTTGGTATGATTATATTGCCTCACCCAATATTCTTAATCTCATTCTTGATCAACAGAAGGAGAAACATTTTCACATCCAAGAAAAACTTTTATTCAATATTTGATTATTTCTACATACCTCAACAACCAAATATAATAAACTAAAATCTCCTAAGAATCATGCACCTATGGACGAACCGCTAGAACTGCAACCTCGAGCACCTATAGTTCTAGAATTTTCTACTAGAGAAGTTTGAAAATTGTTATGGTCCCTTATAAGTTAGTAACTAAATCATAAATGCATCACTTGCGATTATTAGAGCTATGAATATATTCCTTTGCTTTGGTTCCTATTCCTTTGTTTAGATAACTCATTCATTACTAAAACTTCTGACCATTTACTGGAATAATCATGCAAAAAAACTTTAAATGTTTGATTCGGTCTATCTGTTATCGAAATCCAGGAAAATTATTCATGCATACTATGCGATCAAGCTAATAGCTCCAACATACATTTTTTAGCATACTGAAACAATATTATAATATCTTTATTACATGTTTAACTCATCATCTTGCATGCCGGACTGCACAGAGAACTGCTAAGCCTGACAATTATCATTTTCAGGTTCTTAACCAATAATCATTAACATTTTTTTTGGTAACAGACTGCTTTTAGAGCAAAAGCAATGGAATACCATCCAGATCAGAACAAAGAGACTAAAGGTAAAATGCAACTCATATAGTCTTTTATATCCAGTTCTGTCTTCGACTATCTGGGTTTTCCAAAGTTTCAAAGAGGCTGCTGAGGAAAATTTCAAAGAAGTCCTCTTGTCTTATGAAGCAATAAAATCAGAGAGAAAGAATGAAAGATATTGACAAAAAAATTTAGAAATTTGCAATCCTCAAGTCTAAAAATTTGCAGAATAGAAAACATAGGTGCTTGGAGTTATACTTGAAGCTCTCTGGTTCTTATGTGTTCGCTGATAAGAGTAGAGATTTACCAGTATTTATCACTTTCAATGATTTTTTTTTCTTGTATTAACCAGCGTGATGTATAAGTAATTAATATGATATATATGATTAATTATTAGTTTTTGTTTTTTTTTGGCTTTGATGAAGCCCATTGTTGTATATATGTTGATCCAACCTTCAAAAGCGTCTCGTTTGCTGAAGGGTATGATATGTAGCAGACCTTTTTGTGCATTAAACAAATAATAATAATAATTTAATAAAATATGATGAAAACATTCATATATTTTTGGTCATATTTTTTATTTTGGAGTAATCTTTTGCGCATCATTGAGTGGCAGTAACAATGATCCATGTTGACAATGCCATGTGCAATGATGTTTGTAGCCTGTGCTAATTATATTTTATTATAGCAGGATTTAGGCTCTATTGGGGGCAGCTGCAGCTACGTTGTCCCGAAAAGTTGCTGCGAGAAAACTGACTGTTTATTCGTCGCAGCTGTGTGAAAACAATTGTGAGGTAGCTGTTTCTGGAAAAATGATCATCTTGTCCATGTGTAGTATTTATGTATATAACAGCAGATAAAATATTTTTTTATATTAAACAAGTTAGTCTCAGGCAATAAAATAATATTAATTAAAAATTAATTATTTTTATTAATTTACAAAATTTATATTTTTATCATATAATTTAAAATTTAAAAATATGTTTATAAAACAACTAATTAATTATTAAATAATAATATATAATTTTATCTAATTATGATTTGAAAATAAATGAATCAATCATTAG